>JAULJZ010164247.1:0-50672 GCA_032270985.1 Heliamphora pulchella | reverse complement strand
TTTCAAAATTTGATTTTCAAGGTGTTTAAAATATTTTTTAAAACATCTTTAAATTCTCTCATTTTTAACCCCCAAATCCCAACGCCACACCTGCCTTGTCCTATTGTCTCCTACTCTCTCTAACCCTGTAGCTCTCTGCCATTGCATTCTCTACTCAGATAGTGGCTTCCACAATCTCAATGTACACTCGAAAATCAAACGCTGCAATTTTATCTTTGATTGAAGGTCAAAGACCCCTTTCGAACCTTTTTGTGTGCAACTCCTCTGTTGACACCATCTCAGGTGCAAACTGCGACAAATTCATGAACTTGGCCTCATACTAGACCACGGTAAGGTTACCCTGAATAAAGGAGAGAAACTCCTCCCGGTATGTATCTCTTGAAGAACCCAGAAAGTACTTTTCCAAAAAGGCCCTAGTAAAAGCGACCTATGTGCCATCCACCGTGGTTTTAGCAAACTTTCACCACTCTCTTGCATCCTCCCAATGATAAAACACCGCCAACTTAACATGCAATACATCCTCCCCAATCTCCATGATACCAAAGATCGTCGTGGTTACTTCCAACCACTCGGTAGTAACTTTGGGGTCTGGCTCCCCAAAAAAGGTTAGAGGATCAAGACATCGAAACGCACGCATTGTGATCGTCGCCCTCAGTTCGGGTATGCAATCCCTTCCCCTAGTAGCCTTGGCTAGTTGCTGGATGGAGCCTACCATCTCACATAACAAGTCTACCTCGTCAATAGGTCCTTGGGGAGCATTAGCATCCCCAACATCTGGGACTGGAACATCCCTTCAGCCTGAACCATGGCCCTGACCTCGACTGCAGCCTCGTCCTCCCCGCGTGGACATAACTCTATACGAAAGCAACATAACAATATAAGCTTTCATACAACATGTTATTACCAACATAAAATACAGAATCATGCTAACATACAGCAATTCAAGATTATGTAAACACATCTCACATCACATACCGAGGAGAACCGACAAGACGAACGCGTCAATTTGGATAACCTACTTAGATTCTTTACTAGAAAATACATCGACCAAATGCATTTCTAACTTGGCTTCCAAATTTGTTAATCTAAACCCCCAAAGGCAAGACTAATCAATCATAATATCCAACCTCTATACTCACATATACACAAACTATCATGCTCAACAGGTTATCATGCTCATGTTATAAAAATACATAAACACATGTAATCAAGCACACACAATCATCCTCACAAGGTGATGCACCATCATCCCATGGCTCTTAGGTATTCAAACCTAGAGCTCTGATACTAAATTGTCACGTTCTAAAATCTAAGGTCACGTGAAAAGCCCACCGAACCACCATTTGCAAAAGATAGGTTTTACTGGTAAAATAATCAACCAAAAAATGATACAGCTTTTATAATTAAAAGAGTATCCAAGGTTCAACTCTCTATGCAACATATCTACTTTTCCATGCATGTATAATGTATCGTCTCAAGGCTTACAAAACATGCCTTTAGAAATAGGCAACACATGTAAAATTACATGTTTTATAATAGAAAGGAAAACTATGCAAGTTTTCTGCCACCACGAGCATCTCTAGATCAACTCCTCGTCATCAACAACACTTGAAAAAGGTTTTAGCAAATCCCACTTTGTGAGCCGAAACCCAATAGAAATAGACTATAATGTAGTAAAGCGGGATATGCAATCACATAGTATAAAATTCAACTCAATCACATGAGCCTCAAAATGGTTTTACTTCATAAAACCCTAAGTTTTCCATCAGACTTACATGAGTCTCAAAATGATTTTTCATCCTCAAAACTAAGCATTTCAACAGTTAAAGGAAAATAGTAACAAAACATTATTTTTCACTCAGATCACACAGCCAAGAAATAAATCCTATGTACCGACTTTGTCACACCCGGAACAGAGATAACAACTATAGACTCCTGCCCATTACCCTAGTCTTGAGTTATTTAAGACTTGCTAGGTAATGACAAGTTTTATACGGAGTCACAACAACATAAACTGCTTAATTTACGAGCCTGAGACCCGAGAGGACAAATCACCCACCACTTCGTTTATGGGGATTAACCCAAAAGCACAAAGCACCTTTCTGCGCAAGCTTCTGGACTTACACCGAGGAGCAACTTATGCCCAAGACACTCACTATCCCGGCACATCTATAGAATCATTAAAAAACCACCTCGTAGGTCGACTATGAAAATATTTCCACAATTATACATTAAACATGTATAAAGATCCAATGGCCAACTGCCACATCATCTATCAAACATGGATATCAAACAAAAATATTTTCAAAAAATATTTTTACCGTTTCAATCAAAACATTTCAAAAATGAGACTCAACCCCGAGGGTTAGCTCCAAACCTCCAAAACACGATTTTCAAGATGTTCACAAATCTTTCGTTTTCAAAATCATCTTTTTAAAAATTATGGACATCCACAAGTCCAATATCATGTAATAAACCAAAAAAAGCACAAAATATGCTTTTTATCTAACAAACATGGTTTAAACATGAAATACGACATTTAAAGTATTTCAACTTATAAAAATGCGTATAACTGTACGTAGCACCCTTTATAGGATCCTACCTCGATGAGTCAAAACTCGACGCCTCGAAAACTAAACTTCATCATAACAAGAATCTATCCAGATGAATGCAAAGCCTACGCCGTGGATAGCAAGGATCCACAAATAGATCATCAAAAACTAGGCCCGGGCTATCCAAAAGTCTAGAGAGAAGATGGAGAAAAGGGAAACTTGAGCAAGAAGAAAGGTTTTCCAAAAATATCTCCATGGTTCTGATATTTATAGGCCACAACAAAATAGGAGGTCAGTCGACTGAACCTCCCCCTTCAGTCAACTGACGAAGGCTACTAGAAAGCTAAAAAGTCCCACTGACTCAACCTAGTCGACTGATCTACCCTAGTCAGTCGACTGAACCAACTCACTATCGACCTAGTTGACTGGATCACCTTGTCCAGTCGATGGAAAAACTAACCAGTTAAGAAAAAAAATAGGTTTTTTAGCCCAAAAAACTAACCAAACATGCCTTATCGAAACCCGTGAAAGCGTAAAACACGTATGTACATGCTGCAACAAAGAAGCATAAACGAACATGTCGAGTATATATATATATATATATATATATATATATATATATAACAAGAAAAGAAACGAAACCGGGTCTGACATATATTACATGGAAGGTGAATATTGATTTTGACATATATCTAACAATTTAGGAATTGTTTTTTCACGTTATTCAATTAATAGCTATGATGAGTTACTTACTTTATATTTATTTTTCTCAAATCCACTCACATTTTTCATTTTGTACAAATTTATTGTATAATATAATATACTTTTATAAAAAAATAAAGGTAATTTATAAATTCACATGCATAGTGTTCGAAAAATATAATTAATTTTATATATTTTTTAGTTTACATAATTTTTTGTTGGTTTTAATTAAAATTAAAAGTAAATGTCACGCTCTAAAATCTAAGGTCACGTGAAAAATCCACCAAATCACTAGTTATAGAAATGTAGATTTTTACTGGTAAAATAATCAACAAAAAATACAACTTTTGAAATTAAAAAAAGTACCCATGGTTCATCTCTCCGTGCAACATACATACTTTCCTATACATGCATAATATATAGCCCCAAGGCTTAAAAAGCACGCCTTCAGAAACATGCATCACATGTAGGAATACATGTTTTCACAACGAAAAGGGAAAACTATAGATAATTTTTTAGCCACCACGGGCACCTCTAGATCAACTCCTCGTGATCCACAACACCTGAAAAAGATTTTAACAAATTCCAATATGTGAACCAAAGCCCAAGAGAAATAGACTATGATGCAGTAAAGTAGGATATGCAATCACATAACATAAAGTTGACTCAACTCATGATCCTCAAAAACGGTTTTACTTCATAAAATTTCAAGTTTTCCATTAGACTTACACGAGTCTCAAAATGATTTTTCTTCCTCAGAACCAAGCATTTCGTACAATGTAAATAACGTTTAATAGTTAAAAAAAAGTAACAAAACGTTATTTTTCACTTAGATCACACAGTCGAGAAAATGATTCCTATGTACCGACTCTGTCACATCACGGACAAAGGCAACAACTATAAACTCTTGCCCATTACTTATCCCTGGATCATTTAAGACTTGTTAGGTAATGATAAGTTCTATACGAAGTCACAACAACGTAAACCACTTCATTTACGTACTACAACCGAGGGAAACAAAACACCCACCCTTTCTTTGCGGGGATTAACTCGAAGGAACAAAGGTACCTACATGCCCAAGTTTTTGGACTTTCACCAAGGAGCAATGGTAGCCCAATACACCCGCTATCCCGGTACATCTATAGAATTATTTAAAACCAACTCGTAGCACAACTATGAAAACATTTCAAACAATTATACATTAATCATGTATAAAAGAACCAATGGTCATCCGCCACATCTTCCATTAATCATGGACATCAAATAACATTTTTAAAAATATTTCCACCGTTTCTATCAAAACATTTCCAATCTGAGACTCAACCCCGAGGGTTAGTTCCAAATCTCCAAAACACAATTTTTAAGATTTTCATAAATTCTCCATTTTTAAAACTACCTTTTTGAAAACTACGAACATCCATAAGTCCATATCATGTAATAAACCAAGAAAAGTGGAAAACATGCTTTTTATTTGAACAAACGAGATTTGAACATAAAATATGACATTTAAAATATTTTTAATCGGTAGAAAAGCGTATAACTGCACATAGCATCCTTTAACGATAACGTAGTCTAGGATCCTACCTCGATGAGTCGAAACTCGACGCCTCGAAAATTGAACTTTATCGAAATGAGATTTTGTCTGGATGAATGTGAAGCCTACAGCGTGGATAGCATGGATCCACATGCAGATCGTCAAAAACCAGGCCCAGTGTATCCAAATGTCCAGAGAGAAGGTGGAGAAAAGGAAAACTTAGCCAAAAAGAAAGTGTTTTCAAAACATCTCCAGGCTTTAGATATTTATAGGCCATGACAAAATAGGAGGTCAGTCGACTGAACCTCCCCTTTCAGTCGACTGACGAAGGCTACTGGAATGCTAAAAAGCTCTATCGACATAACTCAGTCGACTGACCTAACTCACTGTCAACCCAGTTGACAGGATCACCTAGTCCAGTCGACTGGACGATGAAAAAACCAACTTTAGCATCAAGAATAGGTTTTACAGCCCAAAAGCCAACCAAACATGCCTTAACGAAACTCGAAAAAGCGTGAAACACAAATGTACATGCTGTTTTACAACATTGAAGCATAAATCAAACATCGAAGATATACGTATAACAAAAAAGAACACGTCGAATATATATATTTATATCACGAAAAATAAAAAAACCCAGGTCTCACAACTCTCCCCCCTTAAGGAATTTTACCGCTGAAATTCGATACAAGGTTACAAGGTAAACAATTTCGGATATCTAGCACGAACCCCGGACTCAAGCTCCCACGTACTTCCTCAACCTCGTGATGAAGCCATAGGACCTTGACATAAGCAATGGTCCTCCCTCTCAACACTTGTTCCTGTGTATCCAGAATCTTCACAGGTCATTCCTCATAAGTGACATCCTCATCCACCTGTAACTCAGCTTAATCCAGAACATTTGACGAGTCAGGCTCATACTTGCGAAGCATGAAAATGTTAAACACGTTGTGCACAGACGCTAATTGAGGTGATAAAGCCAGACAATATGCTACCTCCCCAATCCTTTCAAGGATCTCAAACGATGCAATAAAATGCGACGATAACTTCCCGCTACAGCAAAATCTCATCAAATCACTGCATGGCGAGACTTTTAGAAACACGTGGTCTCCTACTGCAAACTCTAAAGGTCTCTTCCTTTGGTCAGCATAGCTCTTTTGGCAACTCTAAGTTGTCACCAAATGTTGGCGAGTCATGGTAATCTTCTCGGTCGTCTTTCGTACCAAGTCGGGTCCCAAGACTGAAGTCTTTCCCACGTCTGTCCAACACACCGGTGTCCTACATGGCCTACCATACAAAGCCTCATATGGTGCCTTTCCAATACTGGATTGATAGCTGTTGTTGTATGTAAACTCTGCCAATGGTAGATGATCTTCTCAAGAATCCCAAAATTCAAGTACACATGCGCTCAACATATCCTCCAAAATTTGGATGGTACGCTCGAACTGACTGTCCATCTGGGGATGAAAAGCAGTACTGAACGTCAAGCTTGTCCCCAAAGCCACCTGAAAACTCTATCAAAAGTGCGATGTAAAGCGCAGGTCTTGATAAGAAACAATAGACACGGGTACTCCGTGTAGACGAACTATGTCACGGACATACAACCTATCTAGACTCTCCACTGAATCCTTCACCCGAATGGGAAGAAAGTGTGCAGACTTCGTCAACCTATCAACCGCAACCAAAATGGCGTCGTGTCCCTTCGACGATCTAGGAAGTCCGGATACAAAGTCCATCGTGACGTTCTCCCACTTCCATTATGAAATCGACAATGGCTGTAACATTCATGCTGGCCTTTGATGTTATGTCTTTACCTGCTAACAATTAAGGCAGCTAGAACTGACAGTGCAAATCAAAATACATCTTAGTGCCTCCTGGATGCACTACAAGACGAGAATGATAACAATCATCTAGTACGTCAGCACGGCACGACTCTTGTACAAACAATCTCCCTGCCAATCTCAAACTCTGATTCGGACTCATAACCCATCCCACCATGTCCTTTCCACTAGCAATACGATCCCAGATCATTTGAGCCTCTTGATCTGTCTGCTAAACCTCCAGTACACGTGCAACCAACATAGGTCGTGAAGCTACTGAAAATAAAGTTGCATCTCTCCTTGTCTCCCCGAGACATAGATTAAACTCTCCAACATCTCCAAGCATGTCCTATTCTCGTATAGCCATGGATGTTAAGGAACCATGAGATCTCCTACTAAGAGAGTCTGCCATGACATTGGCTTTCCCCAGATGGTATTGCAAGTCAAAGTCATAATCTTCCAACAACTCCATCCATTGTCGTTGTCATATATTCAGGTCTTTCTGCGAAAACAAGTATTTCAAACTCTTGTGATTAGAGAAAACCTCAAAGTGCTCACCATAAAGGTAGAACTTTCATATCTTCAAGGCGAAGACCACAACTGCCAACTCCAAATCATGTGTTAGATAATTCTTCTCATGAGTCTTCAACTGCAGAGATTTGTAAGCCACAACCTTACCTCCTTGCATCAGAACACAACCCAGACCATCATGCGATGCATCACAATACACTGTATAACCCAAACTTCGCTCAAGAATAATCAACACTGGTGCACTGGTCATCCTCTTCTTCAACTTCTGGAATGCCAACTCACAGGGCTCACTCCACATAAACATGACTCCCTTCCACGTAAGGTGCATCATCAGCACGACAAGTCTAGAGAAATTCTTCACGAACCGCCGGTAGTAGCCTGGCAAACCCAGAAAGCTGCAGATCTCAAATACATTATTTGATCGTTCCCAATCCATCACTGCATCTATCATCGAAGAATCCACTAATACTCTATCTTTTAACACCACTGGTCTAAGAAAGCGTACCTCGAACATCCAAAATTCACACTTCTCAAACTTTGCATACAACCGATGCTCTCTCAAAATCTATAGAACAATACGCATGTGTTCTTCATACATCTCTCTCATGGGTGAATAGGTAAGAATATCATCCATGAACACATCCGCAAAGCTGTCTAGATACAGATGAAAGATACAATTCATTAAACCCATAAATGTCGTAGGAGTGTTCGTCAAACCGAACGACATAACTAAAAACTCATAGTGACTATAACGAGTCCGAAAAGCGGTCTTCGCTATGTCCTCATCCATAACCCTCAACTGATAGTACCCTGATCTCAAATCAATCTTTGAGAAGTAACTCAACCCATTCAACTGATCAAACAAGTCATCGATCCTCGGCATAGGATACTTGTTTTTCATCGTTACTTGATTAAGCTTCTGGTAGTCAATACACAACCTCAAGGACCCATCTTTCTTTTTAGCAAAAAGAGCTGGAGCTCCCTACAATGACGTACTCGGACGTACAAACCCCTTATCAAGCAACTATTGAAGCTGTACCTTGAGTTCTTGCAACTCAGTCGGTGCAAAATGGTAAGATGGCAAAATGGAAGCAGCTCCTGAAACCAGATCAATGGAAAACTCCACCTCACAACTCAATGGTGGCTTGAACAGATCGTCTAGAAAGACATCTGGGTAGTGACAAACCACATGGGATAACTCCCCTCAAACCCCAACCGTCTCATTCAACATGAGAGCAGAAAAGAGAAAACTCAGATTCCCTTGATTCCGAGCAACACTGGGCATAGCCACCAAACCCTCATCCCGATCGCCCACAAAATAAAAGCAATCGCCCTCAGGCGTACAGATCGATACCCTCCGTCGATCGCAATCTATAAAGGCACGATAGGTGGTCTGCCAGTCCATCCCTAGGATGACATCAAACGTGATCATGTTTAGAATGATGAAATCAAACTTTAAATAACGACCGGCGACCCCCAACTTGTAGGATCTATAAACTTGACTCAACACCACGTTCCCACTAACTGGGGCCTCTACGCTCAACGTACTACCCAATGAGCCTATCTCTAATCCCAATACAGATGCAAAAGCAGAGAAAATAAAGGAATGCAATGCTCCCGTGTCGATAAGAACACTGTCCTATGATCTATATACTGAGAGAGTACCTCTGATCATGGATGGAGTTGCTGCAGCATCGAGTACGATCGGTGCTCTGGAAGAACTGGGATCAGCAACGACATAAGCTCTGCCATGTGGTGCTCTAGCCTGCCACTGTAACCCTAGGCCATTGGCTGTCTCATGGACTGTACTAAGGCACCCCCTTCTGCAAACCTAGACGTCTGAGCCCTAGGTTACTGAGAAGTTTACCGTACCTATGCGGCGGCACAACTAGCGCTCCTGTCGTACTCTGTCCACTCCCTCCTCGGGGACAGTACCTACGAATGTGCCCAAACTGAGTGCACCCAAAACATACTAGTGGCTCTCTCCCCTGTGACTAAACATGCATTAAACTCTAAACCTGGCACCTCAGCGTGCACTCTGTCACACGATGCCCTGGCTGTCTGCATCGATAACAAGTGAACTCTCTTTGCTTCGGCCTTCTCGTTGAGGCCACTAAAGGTGCAGGTGTAGAAAACTGTGGCTAATATGATCCCACAGGATGAGAACTCGAGCCAGACGGCCTCTGGTGCTTTTTTTTGCGCCCCTAGAACTGTGCATCTCCTCTACCTCGCTGGCTCCTACTCTCCCTAACCGTGCGTTTCTCATTCAGGGTATCTTCCATGGTGATGGCTGTCTCCACTAAGTTTGTAAAGACACGCATCCTGAATGCCGCCACTCTATCTCGAATTGCGGGTCTTAAACCCCTTTCAAATCTCTTCGCACGAAACTCCTCTGTTACCACAATCTGTTGTGTAAAATGGGACAAGCTGGTGAACTCGACCTCATACTGGACCACTGTCATCATCCCCTGAGTAAAGGAAGGAAGTCCTCCCTGTAATGATCTCTCGAGGTCTTCGAATAGTACTTGTCCAGAAATACCTTTGTGAAAGCCTCTCAAGTGCCTCCCACTGTAGTCCTGGAAAATTTCCACCATTCATGGGCACTCCCCTTAACTGGAAGGCAGCGAACACAACCCTCAAATAGTCTTCCACTATCTAAAGCATAACCAGAATCCTGGTCACCAGCTCCAGCCATTTTGTGGCTACCGTGGCGTTGGGATCCCCGACAAAGGTAGGAGGGTCAAGATGTCTGTGAGACCCCGACTTGTTTCATTTGTTTTGAAATGATTTAAGTGTTGATGTAGTTGGAATTGACTCTTGACTTTGGTGTGTTGGGTTTTTATTTTTTCATAGTAAAATAGCATGTGCATATGTATTTGGCGCTTGTTCGGATTCAGTTGACTGGATTAGGGCATCCAGTCGACTGACCCGTCGCAGTGGGTAATTTTTGAGATTCCAGTAGCCTCATCTAGTCGCCTGGGTTGGGGATTCAATCGACTGAACCCCTATTTTTGTGCGTGGTCTATAAATATTAGACGTTGGGAGATATTTTGAGATATTATTTTTCAAAGTTGGTTTTTTTCACATAAAATCTTTACCTTTTCTCTAGATTTTGATGGGCCCGAGGCTTAGTTTTTAGCGATTTGACAGTGAATCCTTGGTATTGGTACCGGCGGCTTCGCATCTATTCAGACAGAACCTCATTTTGTCAAGTTTCATTTTTTGAGGCGTTGAGCTTTTAGCTCAACGAGGTAGGATCCTAGAATATGTTGTCTTTAAAGGGTGCTACATGTAGTTATATGCTTTTTCACCAGTTAAAAATGCTTTAAATGTCATACTTTATGTTTAAACCATGTTGTTCAGACAAAAAACATGTTTTGCATTTTTTCTTGGTTTATTACATGTTATGGACTTGCGAATGTTCGTAATTTTCAAAAAGATGATTTTAAAAACAGAGGATTTATAGAAATCTTAAAAATTATGTTTTGGTGGTTTGGAGCTAACCCTCGGGGTTGAGTATCAGGTTTGAAACGTTTTGATAGAAATGGTGGAAATATTTTTAAAAATATTTTAATTGATCTCCATGGTTGATGGATGATGTGGCAGTTGGCCATTGGATCTTTATACATGTTTAATGTATAATTGTAAAAATATTTTCGTAGTTAAGCTACGGGTTGGTTTTTAAATGATTCTTTAGATATGCCGTGACAGTGTTTGGATTGGGTGCTTCTTCCCTTGGTTTTAGCCCGTAAAGAGCAATGGGTGCTACGTCCCTCGATCTTTAGCCCGTAAAGGGCCAGTTGCCCCAGGAAGTGGCTGCATTGTCGTGACTTGGTATAAAACTTGTCATTACCTAGTATGCCTTAAATGGTTCAGGATTAGGGTAATGGGCAGAAGTCTATAATTGTTGCCTTTGTCCCTGTGTGTGACAGGGTCGATACATAAGAATCATTTTCATTTTCTTTTTCTCGGTTGTGTGTTTTGAGTAGAAAATATCGTTTTGTTCTCGGTTATGTGTTCTGAGTGGAAAATAACATTTTGGTTACTATTTTTCTTTAACTGTGAAATGTTATCTGCATTGTTGAAATGCTTAGTTTTAAGGATGGAAAACCATTTTTGAGGTTTATGGGAGTCTGCAGAAAAACTTGGGGTTTTATGAAATAAAACCGTTTTGAGGCTCATATGGGTGAGTCAAGTTTATGTTATGTGATTGCATATCCTGCTTTACTGCATTATAGTATGTTTCTATTGGGTTTCGGCTCACGTTATGGGGTTTGTTAAAAACCTTTTTTTAGGTGAACGTGGTCCTGTAGGTTAACATTGAGGTGTATGGAGGTGGCTGATAACAAGACTCTGATGTTTTGTCTTTGTTAGGTAGTTTATACCTTTTGTATATATTTTATGTTTGGATATAACATGTTGTAAAGCATATGTATTTCTTTTGGCCGTAGGCCGATATATGCATGATTTATGCGTTCGAGAGAAACCATGGGTTGTTATTGTTTTTCATAGTTTCTTATTACGTTTTTTGTTGTTTCGTTCAATGGTTCACATAAAAGGGGTTTTCAAATGGTTTATGTTTCATTCAAACTCTTGTGCTTCGAGTGTCACACACCCTCTCTCCAAGGACCAAAAATTGATGTTATTTATATCGCAACCAAAAGAGTATTTAAACTCATCAAATTGAAATTATTTATTTATAGGAACCAAACCAACGTATACTTTACAAAACAAAACTTCATACTTCTGGTCTTTTTACTAAAATATTAAAATAAAAGTTTTAAATAACTACGAGCCTCTGGATTATGAACCTGACAACTGTGGTAGACCAACTCTAGCCATCCCTGCAATCTGCAACCACAAATGTTACAGGAGAGTGCACTTAGTATTATAATAAACAAGATAGAAAACTGTCATTTCATTCAAAATATCTTGCTATTCATAAGAGATATAAAAATACTGCATTTACACGTCACAAAATCTCATGAATAATATTCCCAGACCTTTTCAAAAGTATCTTGCTCAAACTTTCAATAGTACCTTTCAGGCTCAACAGCCACGGGTCATTGTATTCACTATCACATAATTTAAAAGTAAAGTTCTTGGCATAACCGCCACAATACAAAGTGAAACTGTCTTATTCATAATCCATACCCAACAGTGACTAAGTAATCGTCCACCTTACGATCGGGAGTTTCGACAGTCCGTAACCTCAATTCTCAATACACAGATAGCAACGTGATGGAATGAGGGTCACTTTTCACCAAGCACGAGTGGTATGTACTATCCGGGACTTAGCCCGCAACGCCTTTAACGCAAAAATCCCCGCTCAACGGGAAACCTCCCCCATAGGGAGAACCAACATTCATAATTGGGCAACCTTCCCTAACGGGATATAAAGGGCCGAAAACCCTTATAACTTGGCACTTTGGAACAACATTTCATAATATCGATGACATTTGCAAAACATTTATATCGCAACCACATGCTTTTCAAAGGGTACTGATATCATATTTAAAAATATCATACCATTTGAATAAAAGATTATACTATCACAATTTTTCATGCTTCAAAAAAATAGATATAAAGAAAATTTAAAGCATAATTCATACATTTATGTTTAGAATAATACTTAAACACTCTCACCTTGACTTAGGTGCGACAAAAACTATTTCTTCGTTCCTGATCCCAATTTTCTAATCTCCTAATGATAAAATCTCAGTACCTAGCAAGAAACCATACGTATATGTAAGTGTAGGATACTAATCTCTTAGAATCGTGCTTAATTTAGCTAAAAGTTTTATTTTCTTTAAAATCTTATTTTCATACTTTAACTTAATTTAGTTTGAAGTTTGGTTTAACTAAACTATATAAAAAAAATAAGAAAATTCGTTAATTCTATTTTAGTCTAAAGAATAAATTCTTTATTAAAATCTTAACTTTTCAAATTCTTATTTTAGTTAAGACTTTGCTTAACAACATGTATATTTTAAGGCATATAAGAAATCATTTAAATTAATTTAATTTATTCTTAATTTAGTCTTAGAATAATAAAATCCTTTATTGTTTTTTTTAACATAAAAGAGCTACTTTCTTTTGAAGATAAGAATAATAATAAATACCAAAGGTTATACCTTTTCTTTAGTTAAGAAAATCAATTTAAAACTTCGTCTAATTTTAAAAAAATTCTTTTATTCTATTTTTAAAAAATTTGTATTTTAAATTTCTAAATCTTTAAAATCTTTATAGAATTCTTTTAACTCTTTTGATAATCCACTTAATATAAAACTCTTTTAACACATTTTATAACCATTTTATCATTTTAATTTAAACAATTAAATTTTGAGTCAACCAAACAATCCCTCACCAAAATGCATCACACACAGCTCCTTCAATCAACACACACACAGATTCCACCCACTCAGATAAAAATAATACACATTCACATGCAGCTTTAAGTTAAAAACACACACACAACGTATACACACAACACACACACAACACGCAAACACACAAAACCGTTCCTCTCTTCTTCACACATGCACGACAAAACTCGTAACACACTCACGGTACTCATGCACGGGTGAGGGGTGTTCTAGGTGAAGGTGGTGGTGTCGGCTTGGAGTGGCGGTGAAGGTGCTCGGTGGTGCCGTGGTGGTGCTGAGAGAGAGAAGAAAGAGAGGGGAGGGGACATGTGCATGCATGAGAAAGAGAAAGAAAATAACAGAGAGAGAGAAGAGAGTAGACCGAGAGAGAAAAAAGAGAAACGGTGGTGCTGGCGGCTAATGGTAGCGACGGAGTCGCCGGTGGCGACGACGGTCGTGATCGGCGGTGACAGGTGACGGCGGTGGTGTGCTCCGGTGGTGTCGGCGGCATCTAGCTGATCGGTGGTGGCATTGCGCGGGTTGTTTTCTCCCTGTGTGTATATATGTATATAATATATGTATATATTATTTTATGCTCTTCTCATGCTCCTGTCTTTCCCTCAGAGGCTTATTCTGTGCATATGTATATAGGTGGTCATCTTAATGAACACTCGGTGGCCGACTTAAAATTTGATTTCTCATTGCAAATGTTTTGACATGCGTCATTACTCATTACAAATTTTGATATGTGGATGACACGTGTCAAAATGCGAGGATAATTTGTACCGCATAAATTTTTGGATGTAAAATTTTATGTTTCGAAAAATTCTCAAAATTTAATATAAACTTTTAATGTTAGTTCGTGATTTTTTGCGTCATCAGAATTCTATTAAAATATTCCTACATATAAGTTTTTAAATTTTTACATTTATCGAATTTTAACAAATTTTAGTATAATTTTTCGATTAAATTTTTTTTATAAGATTTTGTCAGGAATTATTTTAAGAGAATCGGCAAATTATTTTTATAACACATTGTCAAGTAATATATTATTCTAGGGAGCTTAACTAGCTAACCCGAGAAATTATAGTTGACACGTGTCTTATTTATATGGGTTGTATGGTACGGGTTATTACATCGAGAGGGATTTTAGAATGGCTTACACATCTTTTTAAAAGATTTTCTTTACCCAAATTGTGTATTTTGTTTTAAAAGACTTGGCTTGTCGGTCCATAACCGTTGTCTCTTGTGCTACTCATTTAAATTAGATAAACCATCGGTAGTACATTTTACAAAGATTTTAGCCTCGTCTTGACTTTATGGTTCTCATCTATTTGTGTTTGGGCAATGTTAGTGGTTGTCGTGAGCTTTTCGCGTGACCTAGTGTTTGGGACGTGACAACTTGGTATTAGAACTCTGAGTTCAAATACCTGAGAACTGTGGGAAGATGGTGCATCACCTTGTGAGGAAAGATGTGTGCGTACTTGGTTGCATGTGTTTATGTTTGAACATAAGCATGTTAGTTGTTGAGCATATTGATGTCATGTATACGCGAGTATGGAGGTTGGACCTTAGGATTGATTAGTTTTACCTTCAGACATTTTGATTAACAAACTTGGGAGCCAAGTTAGAAACGCGTTTAACTGACGTAATTTCTAGCAAGGAATCTACGTAGGTTATCTAAAGTGGCACGTCATTCTTGTTGATTCTCCTTGGTATGTGTGATATCTTTGCATAATCATTTTGGCTATGTGTTAGCATGATTATGTAGTACGTGTTAAAAATAACATGATAGATCGACCATAGGTTGTTATGTTCTATATCGCTTTTATATATGAACTGCACACCCTCGGAGACGATGAGACCATGGTTTGGGCCTTAGATGTGTGACTCGATTGCAGTGATTGCTGAATGGTAAGGTTATGGGTTGAGCATCGATCGCTTGGTGCTTAGTGGAACTCCTTGGTGAGTTGGGTTTAGTCGTGTGAGGTTGGCCATGTTTGGTGAACTGTTGAGTGTTTGTTTGAATAGAGTTTGCTCAGGTGCAGTTGAGGCATGGTTAGCTGCTTGGTATTAGTAGTTGACTCCTCTTGAGAGTTGAGGTTGTGTTATGGCTAGCCTTGTGAGTAGGGGCGATGGGGTATCGGAGACCCTGGGGGATCAGTTGTTATGATTAGATTTGTGGATGGATTTATCGATAGTGATAATCCCTTTCGGGTAAGGTTGATGTACATGGTTTTGGCCGTGTGATGGATTAGGTACATCGTGAACCATACTATGTTATGTGTTGTGTACTCGGGAGGGGGTATAGACGAGAACATAGTAGATGGGAGCATAGTAATCCTAGGCTGGGCATATGTTGAGATAGCAAAACGTGCGTGGTTCTAGGGATATCCCTTGTTAGCTAGATATTGATGGTAGTCAGAGTAGCATTTGATGATGTTGTTGGTAGTCTGAGTAGTGTCTGATGACTTGGACGTTGTATGCCTTATTGAGGCTTGAGAACTGAGTTACGAGTAAGTAAGCTCGAGGATATGGGGACGAATATGCGTTGCAGATATGCTGGGAAGAGTATGGGTTGTGGTTATATTGGAATGTGCGATAGTTCAGGTTACGCTTCTAACATGCGACAAGTATCAGTTCTATGGGATTCCTACGAGAATGTAGACTCGTGGTCTGGTCGTTATCCTAGTGATTAGGAGCTTGTGTTTGGGAACCGTGTTCAATGCATGTGGTTAGCTTAGTGTTGAGACGATGTATCCTGAGCGTGATATATTCAAGGTTATTTGTGTTCGACCTTAGGTTCTAAGGTGGGTATGTTATTTGCCTATGAAAATGAAGGTTCGGTAGTATATCGTGTGGTGTGGCTGACCTAGGGTGACAAGTGAGAAATCATGAGTTACGATGTATGTGATCGATGTGTGCTTTGAGAACGAAAGTGCAGAAGGCATCTGCAAGTTGTAGGAGTTATTAGTAACTCTGGATGAAAGGTCCCAGATTAGATTTCCTTTGTGTGGCACCGTGCACTTTTTGTGTGAGCTGTTTGGACAGTGGGTACGAGGTCGTGACGTGGCTGTGGTTTGCCTAGCATGAGTTAGGTGAGTAAGCGCAACCTTGTGAAGTGAGGTCTTGGCGCGATGGGCATGTTGACGTGTCTCTCCGTGCATGGTTGGTGATGAACGTGAAGTCCTTGGGATATGCTGTACAAGTATGTGGATTGATGGCACTCGTATGTGTGCGAGGGATGTTGGAGAGTTGAGAGCTTGGCCTAGCGGATGATCCGAGTATTGTGATTGGGGTTGACGGCAGCAGTGTGACTGTGGTCGATGTGGCCTCAAGGTAAGATTTATAGGGTTCTTTGGGGGCTAAGTGTTGATGAGGATTGGGAGTACGCTGAGGTTGGGTCATGGTTTCTTGTTGACCCTTTTCTTTTCTTTGGATGGAGAGAGAGTTTTCTTGTAAATAGTTGTCTGGTGTGAGTTATTTCATCTTAGTTGGATGGCGATGTCGGGATCATGATCGATTTAGATTTGGGTGTGTTATGAGATTGTGAAATCTCTGTGGATCTTGTATCTGTATTCGTGTTGAGGTTCTTTAAGTGTGCCTCGAAGACTTGTATCGCCGTGATTGGGTGGTTGTAAGGTGGATCTTTCATGGTTTCCCCGGGTGGTTGATGAGTATATGCGTTTAGCTATTATGCATGGCTATGCGCCTTCTAGGATGTAGAGTGTCTGTGTGTGACTTGGGATCCAATTGCTCATGCGGTTGGGAACCGTAAAGAATTGCATGTTTGGGTTAATATTATCTTGCGGTGGAAGATTATAAAAGAGTACGTATGCATTTGGTAAGCGTAGTAGGCCGTGGTAACCTAGTTTGAGTGTATGACTTGTTATGTATGATGGTTGAACCATTTGGGTTGTGTTTCCTGTGCTGCTTATTCTTGTTGACAAGGGAGTTAGTGTTGATACATAGAGTTTTTTGCGGTGATCAACTGAGGATCGTTAACCGTTGTGTGTAGCTTGTTCTGGACTGTGTGAGTATGGTCGTACTTCTAGCTCTGGGATGAGTGGGAATTTTGTCAAAATCATGCGGCTGTGATATTCTAATGGTGGGTTCTGGTAAACTTTTATGAGTTTGGATTTGGGTTCTATTTAGGACTTTAAACTGTTTAAAGTTCTTAAAGTCGAGGAGTGGTTGTCGACGGTGGTAAGTGTTGTGTTTTGGCATAACCGTTGTTTGGATGGTGATCCCAAGAGTATGATAAGGTATGAGTCAAGAAAGATTCAATGTTTGAGTAGCCTTGGTTAGTGTGGCATGTTCGGACCGACGTGATTGTTTAGTTGGGAATGGAAGGGACGCGATGAGTCCTGCATATGAGAAAATTGTTAAGTGTAAGAGGCAAGTCTTGGTTTATTACTTGACGAACAAGTCTTGAGTTCAAATATTCTACTATTGTGGACTCAACGGATGATGTATGTGTTATGAGTTAGGGTTTGACGTCAGATGACAGTCATCATGGTTGATTTGTTAGACGACGGCGATCATGTTTGATTTGAGATTGATCTTTAGACTTGGTATCAGTGATCTGATGGAGAGATGTTGAGATGTGTAGTGACATGCTATTGCGCAAGAGACATGATTGGGTTTGTGTAGGTTATTAGATACCTATGAGATGTTCTGTTTGCGTGACGTGTCAGGTCGAGTGAATTGTCGAGGTCAGGTGGCTTTGTGACAGTGACACTAGATTGGTTTCCGATTGTGTGGAACTTTGTCTAGGACAATGGTGCGTCGCCTAGTGTTTCTCCTGGGTGAGAGTTGTGGTTTGTGATGGAAGATCGAATACGTTCTTCGGTATTTAAGGTGAGTTAAGTGAGCTTCTCTCTAGAGTTGGGTGTTTGTGTTGTTGCTCGTGGATCGGCGTCTTGTCAGCTTTGTGATGGCATTATTAGCATCAGTAGGATAATGATGTGGTATCAAAGTCGGTGGTCGTCAGGAGATCATCAAAACTTGAGTAAAGTTTGGGTGTGGAACATGTGACTTCGTGTGATCAATGTCAGGGTTTGACGTCGTGTTTTTGGACTCGTAGAGATAGTCCTTGGTGTGCATTGTGAGGTGTAATTGAGCCGGTATGTGGCAGTGAGAACGAGGGTGATAGTCTGTATATCCTGGACTAGAGAGTGTTTGGGATTAGGTTCCACGGAGAATTGGTCTCGTGTTATGCATTTGTCGCTAGAGTGGTTTGTGTTCGGCAAGAGTTATGTTTTAAGGTTTGGCAGCGTGAGTTAGATCTTGATTCGATGTTTTATGGATGTTTCATGGATGACAGCTGTGTTAGTGGAACTTGCGCATGCGGGCCGTCTGTATGGAGGTTGATTCTTCAAAGTCGTGTTTACCTTGTGTGATGACAGGTTTGGAATTTCAGATGTTGGGGCATTTCTGTTGTTGTGCAGTATTGCTGGGTTTGCATAGAGATTGTCGATGGTTGCGAGCTTGTGTTTGGCTTGAGTTTTAGAGTTGAATTTCAGGGACAAAATTCCTTAAAGAGGGGGAGAGTTGTGAAACCCCGACTTATTTCATTTTTTTTGAAATGATTTAAGTGTTGACAGAGTTTGAATTGACTCTTAACCTCGGTGTGTTGGGTTTTTGTTTCTTTATAGTAGAACAGCATGTGCATATGTACTTGCGCTTGTTCGAGTTTCGAAAATGCATGTTCAGTTTGGTTTAGGGTTGAAAAACCTGTTCTAACATAGAAGTCATTTTTCTCCGTCGTCCAGTTGACTGGACTGGGTGATCCAGTCGACTGGGGTGGTAGTTTGGTGATCCAGTCGACTGGATTGGGGCATCCAGTCGACTGACCTGTGGTGATGGGTGATTTTTGAGATTTCTGTAGCCTCATCTAGTCGACTGAACCCGTGTTTTTGTGCGTGGTCTATAAATATCAGACATTTGGAGATATTTTGAGATATTATTTTTCAGATCTGGTTTCTCTCACATAAAATCTCTGCCTTCTCTCTAAATTTTGATGGGCCCGGGGCTCGATTTTCAAAAATCTAACAGCAGATCATTGGTATTGGTGTCGAGGGCTTCGCATCTATCTGGATAGAATCTCGTTTCATCAAGGTTTGTTTTTTGAGGCGTCAAGCTTTTGGCTCAACGAGGTAGAATCCTTGACTATGTTGTCTTTAAAAGGTGCTACATGCAGTTATATGCTTTTTCACCGGTTGAAAATGCTTTAAATGTCATATTTTATGTTTAAACCATATTGTTTAGATAAAAAGCATGTTTTGTACTTTTTTTGGTTTATTACATATTATGGACTTGTGGATGTTTGTAGTTTTCAAAAAGGTGATTTTAAAAACGGAGGATTTATGAAAATCTTAAAAACTGTGTTTTAGAGGTTTGGAGCTAACCCTTGGGGTTGAGTCTTACATTTGAAGTGTTTTAATAGAAACGATGGAAACATTTTTGAAAATGTTTTGATTCATCTCCATGGTTGATAGATGATGTGGCGGTTGGCCATTGGATCTTTATACATGTTTAATGTATAATTGTGGAAATTTTTTTGTAGTTGAGCTACAGGTTGGTTTTTAAATGATTCTTTAGATGTGCCGTGACAGTGTTTGAATTGGGTGTTTCTTCCCTCGATTTTAGCCCGTAAAAAGCAATAGGTGCTACGTCCCTTGGTTTTAGCCCGTAAAGAGCCGGTTGCCCCCGTGTGTGGCTACGTTATTGTGACTCCGTATAGAACTTGTCATTACCTAGCAAGCCTTAAATGGTTCAGGATTAGGGTAATTGGTAGGAGTCTATTGTTGTTGCCTTTGTCCCTATGTGTGACAGAGTCGGTACATAGAAATTATTTTCATTTTCTTTTCCTCGGCTGTGTGTTCCAAGTCGAAAATATCGTTTTGTTCTCGGCTGTGTGTTCTGAGTGAAAAATAACGTTTTGGTTACTATTTTTCTTTAACTGTGAGACGTTGTCTGCATTGTTGAAATGCTTCGTTTTGAGGATGGAAAACCATTTTTGAGGCTTATGGGAGTCTGATGGAAAACTTGGGATTTTGTGAAGTAAACCGTTTTGAGGCTCATATGGGTGAGTCAAGTTTATACTATGTGATTGCATATCCTACTTTACTGCATTATAGTCTAATTCTATTGGGTTTTGGCTCATATTGTAGGATTTGTTAAAAATATTTTTCAGGTGAACGTGGTCCTGTAGGTTGACCTTGAGGTGCCCAGAGGTAGCTGATGACATGACTCTAATGTTTTGTATTTGTTATGTAGTTTATACCTTTTGTATATGTTTCATGTTTGGATGTAACATGTTGTAAACCATATGTATTTCTTTTGGTCGTGGGCCGATGTATGCATGATTTATGCTTTCGAGGGAAACCATGGGTTGGTTGTTGTTTTCTATAGATTTTTACTACGTTTTTTGTTGCTTTGTTCAAAGGTTCACAAAAAAAGAATTTTCAAATGGTTTATATTTCATTCAAACTCTTGTGTTTCGAGGGGGTTTTTAGAACCGCTTACACATCTTTTTAATGATTTTCTTTACCTAAATTGTGAATTTTGTTTTAAAAGGCTTGGCTTGTAGGGTCGTAACCGTAATCTCTTGTGTTACTTTTTAAAATTAAATATACAATCGGTAGTTCATTTTACAAAGATTTTAACCTCGTCTTGGCTTTATGGTTTTCATCCATTTGTGTTTGGGCGGTTTTGGTGGTTGTTCATGGGCTTTTCGCGTGACCTGGAGTTTGGGACGTGACAACGTCAGAACTCGCGCATTACAACCGTCACCCTCGGTTTAGGTACGCTTCCCCTTTCCTAGTGGCCTCGGCTAGCTGCTAGATGGAGCCTACCATCTCACGCAACAAGTCTACCCCGTCAATAGGTCCTTGGGGAGCATTAGCATCCCCAACAACTGGGACTGGAACATCCCTTTGGCCAAAACCAGGGCCACGGCCTTGACCACAGTCTCGTCCTTCCCGCGTGGACATAACTCTATACAAAAGCAACATAACAAGATAAGTTTTCATACAATATGTTATTATTAATATAAAAGACATAATCATGCTAACACATAGCCATTCAAGATCATGTAAACACATCTCACATACCGAGGAGAACCGACAAGATAAACGCATCAATTTGTATAACCTAATCAGATTCCTTACTAGAAAATACGTCGGCCAAACACATTTCTAACTTGGCTTCCAAATTTGTGAATCCAAACGCCCGAAGGCGAGACTAATCAATCCCAAGGTCCATCCTCCAAACTCACGTGTACACAATTATCATGCTCAACAGGCTATCATGCTCATATTATAAAAACGTTTAAACATATGCAATAAAGCATACGTAATCATCCTTACAAGGTGATGCACTCTCTTTCTATGGCTCTTATGTATTCAAACCCAAAACTCTGATACCAAGTTGTCACGCCCCCAAAATCCAAGGTCATGTGAAAAGCCCACCAAACCACCAGTTATAGAAATGTAAGTTTTTACTGGTAAAACAATCAACCAAAAATATAACTTTTGGAATTAAAAAGAGTACCCATGGTTCATCTCTCCATACAACATACATACTTTTCCCTACATGCATAATATATCGCCTCAAGGCTTATAAAACACTCCTTCAGAAACAGGCATCAGATGTAGGAATACATGTTTTCACAACAAAGTGGGAATACTATAGATAGTCTTCCGCCACTACGGGCACCTTTAGATCAACTCCTCGTGATTCACAACACCTGAAAAAGGTTTTAACAAATCCCATTACGTGAGCTGAAGCCTAATAAAAATTGACTATGATGCAGTAAAGCAGGATATGCAATCACATAGCATAAAGTTGACTTAACCCATGAGCCTCAAAAACGATTTTACTTAATAAAATCTTAAGTTTTTCATCAGACTGACACGAGTCTCAAAATGGTTTTCCTTCCTCAGAACCAAACATTTCATACAATGCAAATAACATTTAACAGTTAAAGCAAAACAGTAATAAAATGTTATTTTTCACTCGGATCACACAGCCGAGAAAATGATTCCTATGTACCGACTCTGTCACACCACGGACAAAGGAAACAACAACAAACTCCTGCCCATTACCTATCCCTGAATCATTTAAGACCATTACGTAATGACAAGTTCTATATGGAGTCACAACAACATAAACCACTGTATTTATGGACTACAACCGAGGGAAACAAAGCACCCACCCCATCTTTACGGGAATTAACCCAAACGAACAAAGGTACCTACTTTCGCAAGTTTCTGAACTTTTACCGAGGAGCAATGGCGGCCCAATACACCCGCTATCCCGGTACATCTATAGAATCATTTAAAATCAACCCGTAACTCAACTACGAAAACATTTCAAACAATTATACATTAATCATGTATAAAAGTTCCAATAGCCATCCGCCACATCATCCATTAATCATGGAGAACAAACAAAATTTTCAAAAATATTTCCACCGTTTCTATCAAAACGTTTCAAATCTAAGACTCAATCCCGAGAGTTAGTTCCAAACCTCCAAAACACAATTTTTAAGATTTTCATAAATCCTTCATTTTTAAAATCACATTTTTGAAAACTATAAAAATCCACAAGTCCATATCATGTAATAAATCAAGAAAAGCGCAAAGTATATTTTTTATCCAAACAAACAATGTTTAAACAAAAAATATGACATTTAAAGCATTTTCAACTGGTAGAAAAGCATATAAGTACACATAGCACCCTTTAACAACAATATAGTCTAGGATCCTACCTCGATAAGTCGAAACTTGATGCCTCGAAAATTGAACTTCGTCGAAACGAGATTTCGTCCTGATGGATGCGAAGCCTACATTGTGGATAGCAAGGATCCATAGGTAGATCATCAAAAACTAGGCCCAGGGTATCCAAAAGTCTAGAGAGAAAGTGGAGGAAAAGGAAACTTAACTAAGAAGAAAGGGTTTTCAAAATATTTCCAAGCTTAAGATATTTATAGGCCACGGCAAAACAGAAGGTCAGTCAACTGAACCTCCCCCTTCAGACGACTGACGAAGGCTACTGGAATGCAAAAAAGCTCTACCAACATAACTCAGTCGACTGACCCACCCAAGTCAGTCGACTGACCCAACTCACTATCGACCCAGTTGACTAGATCACCCAGTCCAATCGACTGGATGACGGAGAAACCAACTTTGGCATCAAAAACAGGTTTTGCAACCCAAAAGCCAACCAAACATGCCTTAACGAAACCCGAGAAAGCGTGAAACACAAATATACATACTGTTTTACAACATTGAAGCATAAATTAAACATCGAAGATATACATATAACGAAAAAGAACACGTCGAATATATATATATATATATATCACGAAAAAGAAATGAACCCGGATCTCACAGTAAACCTAATAAAAAAACTATTAATATTGTTCGATATTTGTGGTGAAGTTACTAAAAATCTTTTGCTTCGTTATTTCTTAAAATTGAAATACTTATTTATCATTTGAAATTATTTTTTAATTGTATTATATTTAAAGTACCTTTAGACATAAATAATTTTAATATATATGCAGTTGACATGTAATATTTTTAAAACAAATTTATTTTTCATACTGGTAATGAGATCCGAACAAAAACTTTAAAAACGCTCCTTAATTTGTTTTTGTTTTTAACTTTGTGTTTGGACTGACTTTTTTTTTGTGATTTTTTTTTTGTCTTTAGTGAATTTTTTTTCGCATTAACCCAAATGAGTGTAGTTTCCAGATTCCTCTCGTCACGAGAAAATAAAAAGTAAATTTTTTTTATCAAAACCTAAAAAAGTATATATAAGACGAAAAAAAGTCAACTTAATAGGCTTTTTGATTTTTTTTTCTAGTTGCTTTTGTCTTTATTAGTAACCTTTTTTTTTTAAATTAGCCATAACGGGCATACTTTTTAGAATCCTCTTGTTATAAAAAATTAAGAAAGTAAAAAAATTTAAATTAAAATATAAAAAAAATTCATAAAAATTAAAAAAATTTCTAAAAAAAAGCCACAATTTTTTTTTAGTACAAACATAAGCTAAATCAAAAAGGTCAAAATGAACTTTTAAGACGGAACCTAATCATTGAGGAACCCCCCACCAATGGTTTGGTGATTGGAGGTAGCTGCACCACGTTCCAATTTGCCGACAATTTCGTAAGGTGAATAGATATATTATATTTTTAGTACTCGTTGATGTATCGTATATTTAGGGCCCATTTTATAATTTTAGTTTTTTGATTTTTTTGGTTAAAAATATAAAAAATTAATATAGTTAGTTGGTTAAAAAAGTTAAAAAGTTAAAAAATCAAAAAATCAAATCAAAACATCAACTCCTAAAATATTTTATTTAAATTTCAATCACTTTTAAAATATAATAATACCTCATATTCATAACTTATTTATTACTACTACCAACTACATATAATTATTAATATCAAATATACATAGAAAGAAAAATTGTCCAATTTGAATAAAAAGTGAGTTATATTTTTACCCAAACAATCAACTTAAAAAAAATTAGCTTAAAATCTAGGTTACCAAATAATCTATTTTGAATCAAATTTAACTTTTTGACTAAAAACACAAAAAAAAATTAAAAAGTTAACTTTTAAACTAATTGCCAATCAGTAGTACTACGGATTAGTATGTATCGTTTGAAAATAAAATTAGATAATTAATTACTTAATTTTGTACTGTTTAAAGTATAAATTGGTATCGTTCATACCGAATAATATTAGTAGGCATGGCAGATACCTAAAATACTAAATACATAACGGATCATATGAACGCTGAATTTTCAATGCTTTTTCAGGGTATCGAAATCTTAATACTTTACACTAATGGAATACACCGGTGGCAACGTTAAAAATCCACCTACGATGAACAAAAATAAACTTGAATTTGAACACTAAAATTGTATTGATCCTGGTATGATATGCATTTTCTCTCTTATTTTCGAAAATTAAGAACTACTCATATATTTATAGAAGTGAAAAACCAACAAATCGAGTTTCAAAAAAACTCAAATTGCCCGTGGTTCAGTCAAATGAACTTACTTTCGCTCGAGCGGTGACTTGGCAGAAACGAATTGTGCACTATCTGCGCTACTCGAAGCTGCCTCAGTTTATTATACTTTAAGCTTTCATGTCTTGTACTCTAGTCTTCTGATATGATTCAGATTTTAATTGTCACGCTTCGAAAACGTAACAATAAAATCCAATAATGTAGATAGGGAGGAAACCCAAATTAAAGAATCCAAATTTGTAGAATTGTAGAAAATAATTCTTTAATTAAAATCAAATCAAAACTTTCAAGTTCCCTGCAAAAGATAAAAGTAAAAGAGAGTAATTTACTTGCAAAATAATTCTCCAAATAGGTCAATTTAAGATAAAAAGGATGCCCCAAAGATACTAAACAAAACTCTTTTTATAATCCCATTTTCCAAAGAATCCAATCCAGCGAAGACTACTAGAGCAAACCTAACACCGCTCAAGCGGTGAACTACCCGAGAGCAACTAAGACAAAATGCTGAAATATTTTTTTTTAAGTATTAAAAAATTATTCCATTTTCTCATACTTGAACATGACTTTCAATAGGTAAAAACTTGAAGTTAAAACATACATTTGACATTTAAATAACTCCATACATCTCGCAAACTCATAAATCCAACATCTTAATCCATAGAATTTCATTCAAAAACTAAGGATAAACTCGAAATAACATACAATTCATGGGTGCGTGGATTTAGAGTCTTACAAAACGAATATCTACCGATCCGAATACATACATCCAATGTTTCAAAGGAATTACATGTACAATTTTAAATTTTCAAAAGATCTTTCTACAGCATAAACATGTAATCCATATCAAAATAACCCAAAAATCACCACCACGACCATACTTCTTACTCGCTCGCTTTCTTTCCATTATCACATAAAATATATTTATACAACATGAGCTGAGACTCGTAGAAAATAAACTAAAAATAAACATATGCATGATATGCGAGAATGGTTATGTGACATAGCTCTAGCTTCCTATGTCCTTATCATTTTCAAACCGCCTCAAGGCATTCACTACTATAATTTTCAAACATTTTCAAGGTGCTCACAATCCCCAATTTCATCCAACCTTACCACAACTTCAAAGGTTTTCATACATTATGTCACGCCCCAAACTCCGAGCCACATGAAACACCCATAAACAACCAAACATAACACCCATTCCGATGTTATACTCTCAAAATAAAACATACGTACATTTAAATAGATATCTCCCTCAGACTTGCAACGCGCAGTTCTAACACCGCTAACATGTAAACATACATGATTCAAAAGAAATAAAAGGAAGATTACAAATCTTTCACCCCTCTAGCACCTCCAGATCAACCTACGTAACTGGCACCTAAAAAACATTTCAAATTTCACACCGTGAGCCAAAACTCAATAGAAACTAGACAAGCATGTGATATAAGACAAACATGCTAGCAGATGTAAGATGTATGTAACGACTCGCCTGAGCCTCAAAACAAGTTTAAAAACAGTTGTATATCACGACTCACAAGAGCTGGGGAAAATAGTTTGAAAATAATTTTGTATACATATAAATATGCTATAATGCCTCACATACAAAGATCGACTCATACGAGCCTCAAACATAACAGGTATATGTATACAACACAGGTATAAATATCGATATCGACTCTCACAAGCCTCAACATCAGTCCAACAATAACACAGTGATATACACCCAACACAAGGATTTTCCAGAACTTTCACGGAAGGACCCCAGCCCCACCTACTAACCAGTTAACTGGAGTTAACCCACGCAACACATGCAACTCACGTGACACACGCAACCCACACAACGCACTACGTGCAACACACAACACGTGCCTCTTCAGGATCACTTTTTCGTCCTTCAAATACCTGCACACAATTACATTGTTAGGACCACCTTTTCGTCCCATCCGATTTATACACACACGTATCTTTAGGATCACTTTTCCATCCTTCAAACTCACACACATAAAATGGATCGTTAGGACCATGTTTTCGTCCCTCCGATTTTTACGCACACGTACATGCAAGGTTAACTATAGTTAACATATATCAAACTCCTTTTTTGTCCCCGTTAACTAGAGCTAACACTCACTGAACCACTTTTTTGTCCACGAACCACTTTTTCATCCACAACACATCAGACCACTTTTCCGTCCACGAAACATCGGACCACGTTTTCGTCCGTCCACAAAACCATACACACATACGCGTTACTCAAATTAGAGTTTTAGGTACCGCAAGACCACGTAACCATCCTGCAACATGCATAATAAAAACTACAGTTTTTAATGTATATAACCGCGAAGTTCCACATAACGATGCCACATAACCGTCACGACATCACATGCCACACACACCTGTCATCAGCTCACCTGAACGACCCGTCCACTCACCGGGACAACCAACGATACAGAAAATTAAAACCTAATCCGAAGACTAACACCTGAACCTTCCACAAAATGGTTCTCACCAAAACCCCACCTTTAAAAGAACAACGGATCCACACACGCCCAACACGGACCCACACACGCCCAACACGGCCAACACCGACCCAAAAATGCACAAACCACCACGCACACAACCGTGCACCGACACCCCACATGACATGACTAACACCCTCTCCGTGACTCCAATCGACAGGACCTTATAATTCAATCGATTGAAAAACTACTAGGGGAGAGCAATCAATCGAGCCCCATAACATAATCGACTGAGAGGCCACCACACGACCATCAAAACACCAAAATGCCCCAAGGAATAATAAATTTGATAAAAAGTTTCATTAAGGGTGAAAAATAACCATTTCCCAAACATTTGGCCAAAAATGGATGAAAAACGGTTAAGAAATTTTGACATACCCTTACTATGTTGGACATAACTTTTTTCACAAAAATAATTTTGTTGTGGGAGGGGTGTCATTGAAAAGAAGACTTCCGAGACTTTAATTTGAACACAAAAATGACCCTATTTCAAGTTCAAATGAGGGAGATACATCGATTTTAAAAATGAATTTTCAACTAGCAAAAATAGATCGCGGGCTGGACCGCTCGAGCGGTCTGTCCAACGGTCTGGCCTGCAACAAGAAGCCGAGAACACCCCAAGACTGCCCTCTAGACCGCTTGAGCGGTCCCTCGAGTGATCTTGCGCCAAGAACGGACTGTTTGGCTAAATTTTGAAGCCAACAACCAACCAAACCCAAAATCGAAGCAACCGAACTCTCTTTCGACACCCTCGTACATACACAAGCCCAAGACTACCATCAAAACCTCAAGAGAAACCCTCAAACCCCGATTCCATCCAACCAAAATTGATCAAAAATGGTTTTAAACTCAAAACCCGATTTATTGAAACATAAACCACATTTTCATGCATTTCATGACGGTAAAAACACGCATGATTACACGTAGCACCCTTATAAGACATAAGAGTCTAGGATCCTACTTCAGTGAGTTAAAAACTTAATGTCTCGATCCACGTGCAAAATCGAGCTTTGTCGAAATAAAATTCTGTCTAGATGAACGCGTAGAGAGAAGGTAGAGCCAAAAAGAGGAAACTTAGTTAAGAAGTTTTGAAAATATTTTTTTGAAAATATCTAACGCCAAATATTTATAGGCTCTCTAGAAAATATCTTCTTTTTTGAAATTCACATCATAGCGCCCAATGACCCCGGTAACCAATCCCACATGTATATCTAAACCCGATCATGCATAAAAACGCATATAAAACATGCTATCACGTAAACGACAAACACGCGTCAAAAAATACCAAAAAAAGAAAACGAGTCAGGGTCTCACACATTCAATTACTGACAACTATTTAACTAAGGTTTTGCAAACCCAAATTCAATTATTAATTTAATTAAGTACCAAAATCTAGACGACACCTACAGACCTAGGCGTAATTATCACAACTGGGCCATGCGAGGCCCAATGGATAAATACCCATTCTATAGCCTGATGCAGAGAGCACACATTTTTGATTTCTCTCAGAAACATGGATAGGTAGGCTGCCCAAAGCACGCTTTTACGAAGATTAACCCGTGGGAAGGGCTTACCATACATGCGCAATTTTTCAATCTTTCACCGAAAAGCAACTCGAGCCTAAGTTAATTATCCAATCAACCACATGGAACCTTAATTAGATCATTTACATTAATATCAACACAAGTCCAACCATCAAACCCATTTCCTCTCGTCAAACCTAACACAATTAAGATGTAATTATCAACAATTTCTAATATTCTCATGTTTCACATATTCAGGTTACAATAGCTCAAAACCCCCAACTACATATCTCATGATGTCCACACTCATCAAACTCATATGATTTGTTTAAAACTCCCAACCCATTATCGCTTGGTTCTCATATCTCATCAAAATTCATAGACTTTATACATGAGTAGGTTAGCACAACCTTCAATTTATCAAAATTTAAGTCAATCTCATTATTTGAGTTCACCAACCCAAAAAGCCTAATTTTTATTCAAGATTTAACTCAATCAAAACCCTAACTTCTCATTTCATCAATTAATGTATCTCTAACAACAACAACATTGTAGATTTAACATAAAACAAGTTTAAATCCATTAACTATCATGATTTAATCATCAAAACTAACTGAGATTCCAAAACATACATATTCATGCTTTTAAATAAATATAACAAGCTATACAACACATCAATAAAATGATCAAAGTTAATTTTAGATCCTTCCTTTTTGATGATACAATCACAAGAATCATGTTCTAGCAAGCTCTGTGAGACCTTAACCCGTTTCTATTTTATCATGTTTTTCAGTATATTAGTTATTGTTTTAAATCGTTGTGGTATAGCATGTTTATGCGTGTTTTATGCATGTTGGGTTGGATCCCAGGGCCGTTGGGTGTTGTAGTGCGAAATTTAAAAAAAAAGTTATTTTTTGTGAGCCTATAAATATCAGCCCTTAGATATTTATTAGATATTTCTTCCTCTCTCTAGCTTTTGAAACCAAATCGAAACCTCTGCTTTCTCTCTAGTTTTCGGGGAGCCTGGGGCTTGATTTTTGGCGATCGAGTAGCGAATTCTTGCTATCTACACCGAGGGCTACGCGTTCATCAGGACAGAACCTCGTTTCGACGAGGTTCGTGTTTTAAGGCATCGAGTTTTTGATTCAACGAGGTAGGATCCTAGACTCTCATGTCTTAAAAAGGTGCTAGGTGAAATAGTATGTGTTTTTACCGTTTAAAAATGCATGAAAAGTTATTTTATGTTTTAAAAAGTTAGGTTATGTTCCTAAATCATTTTTGGTGTTTTCGGTAGGACAAAAAGGGTTTTTGAGGTGTACCTTTCGATGTTTCTTTATTATTTTGGGCTTGTGTATATCTGAGGGTATCAAAACAGAGTTTGGTTGCTTCAATTCTAGGTTTAAAAGGCTGTTCTCGTGGCTAGAGTTTGTTTTTACTGTGGTCCAATCGATTGGACTAGGTGATCCAGTCGACTGGGGGTGGTAATCCAGTCGATTGACCTGGGTTTTCATTTTTTTGTGTTTTTCCAGTAGCTTTTTAGTTGACTAAATTATGGGATTCAGTTAATTGAACTCCGAAAGTGGGGTGTTTTTCCTTTCTTGTTTCGGTTGGTTGTATTGTGGCCTTAGGAGTCTGTTGTCGTTTTGTTGTCATCTTCGGGGATGACGTAGTTTTGTTTACCGTGGTGTTTATACATCGTTGTGTGCGTGATGGGTTTGGGCCCGTAGTTCTTTTTTTAAAAAGGGGAGTTTCGGAAAAGATGGTGTTTTGTAAAAACGTTTGTGAAAAATGAGATTTTTTGGAGGTTTAGGGAGCTAGCCTTCGGAGTTGAGTTTTGTTTTATTGCATGCTAGCCGTCTAGGTTAGTGGATGACGAGTTATATGGTGTGTGATGTCGTTATGTGAAATGTAGTGTTTGTACATGATTTTATGCTATAAAACTCTAGCTTTATTCATGCATGTTGAGGGATGAATATGTGGTCCTTGTGTATATAAAACTTTAGTTTTATTCATGTGTATTTGTGTGGTTACTGATGGACTGAAAGTGGTCCGATGAATGTTAATTTTGGTTAACGACAGGCGGAAAAGTGGTCCGATAAATATTAACTCTGGTTAATGACAGACGGAAAAGTGATCCGATAAATGTTAACTCTGGTAAACAATGCATGTGTGTGTGTGTGGAAATCTGAGGGACGAAAAAGTGGTCCTGACGATGCATCTATGCGGGGGTATTTGAGGGACAAAAAAGTGGTCCTGAAGTTGCGTGAATTGCATGTGTTGCATGTGTTGTGCAGGTTGCATATGTTGCGTTGTGAGGGTTGCATGTGTTGCATTGTGTGGGTGGTAGGTGGCATGTGTTGTGTGGTGAAGGTTGCATGTGTTGCATTGTGTGGGTGGCGTGTGTTACATGGTGAGAGTTGCATGTGTTGCGTATGAATTCTCGTGAATTTTATAGACCTATTTCCAGGGCTTGTGAGAGTTAATACATACATGTGTTGTATGTGGGGCACGTGAGAGTCGATACATACATGTGTTGCATGTAGGGCTCGTAAGAGTCGATGATTGCATGTGAACCATTGTATGTGGGGCACGTGAGAGTCGATACATACATGTGTTGCATGTGGGGCTCATGTGAGTCGATAATTGCATGTGAAGCATTGTAGTGTGTATATATATATATATATATATATATATATATATATATAACTATTTTGAGGCTCGTGTGAGTCAAAGTATCCATATATTTTCGCATCAGCATGTTTAGCTTTTATTACATGTTTGTCTAGTTTTTACTGAGCTTTGGCACACGGTGTGGGATTTGAAAATATTTTTTAGGTGCATACGATCACGCAAGTTGATTCGAAAGAGCCAGTTGGGGCGGAAGACCTGTAGTCTTCTTTTTATCTCTTTTTGAATCATATATTGTTCTACATGTTTTGGTGTTGGAAACATGTATTATAAGCCTATCGGCATTTATATTTAATGCATGTATGTCTTATACCTTGAGAGTGAAACATCGGGTTTGGTGTTATTTTTCAGCTTAAGTGTGATTGTTTGTGGGTGTTTCATGTGACCTGGGTGTCGGGGCGTGACAGAATAGTATCAGAACTCTGGGTTCGAATATCTAAAAGTCGTGGGACAAAAGTGCATCACCTTGTGAGGTTGATTGTGTGTGCTTGATTGTATGTGTTTAGATGTTTTGACAACATGAGTACGATCATTTCTTGAATATGTGAATGATGTGTATATGTGAGCATGGGGGTTGAACTTTAGGATTGATCAGTCTTACCTTTGGGCGTTTGGGTTAACAAGCTTGGAAGCCGAGTTAGAAATGCATTTGGCCGACGTGTTTTCTAGCAAGAAATCTAAGTTAAGTTATCCAAATTGACGTGTCACTCTTGTCAATTCTCCTAGGTATGTGAGGTTTGTTTAGCATGAACATATGTGGCTGAGTGCTACATGATTCTGTGGTTAATGTTTATGTAAATGGGTCGTGTTGCATCTTATGCATTTCGTACCCTAGGAGAGGGTGAGGCCGTGGTTTGGGTCTAAGACGTGTGCTCGATTGCTGTTGGTTGCTGAGAGGTGAGGTTATAGGTTGAGTGTCGATCGCTTGGTGCGTAGTGGAACTCGTTGGTGAGTTGGGGTTAGCCATGTGAAGTTGATCTTGGTTGATAAACTGTTGAGTGTTTGCATGAGCAGAGTTTTGTTCGGGTGTAGTTGAAGCATGGTTAGTGGTTTGGTTTTGGTAGATGACTCCTATTGAGAGTATGTTACTGGAAATTAAGGTTATGTTATGGATGGTCTCGCGAGTTTGGATTTGTGTTCTGTTTGGAGCTGTGAATTGAGTTAAGAAGTGGTCGTCGACTGTGGTAAGTGGTATGTCTAGGTGTAATCGTTGGTTTGGATGGTGAACCGATAATGTGGTAAGGTATGGGTTAAGAAGGAATCGACATTTAAGAAGCCTTGGTTGCTATGACCTGTCGGGACTGATAAGATTGTTGGGTTTGGAATGGAAGGGCCGTGATGAGTTCTGTATAAGAGGAAACTATTGAGTGTGAGAGCAAATCTTGGTTGGTTACTTGATGGATAAGTCTTGGGTTTGAGTGCTTTGATGGCGACACGTTGAGTTGTGTAGCGATGTGTTATTGCACGGGAGGTATGATTGAGTTCGTGTAAGATAGTGGGTACCTATGAAGTGTTCTGTCTGTATGGCGTATCAGGTCCAAGTGACTCGTTGGGGTCAAATGACTATGTTAGTTTGTGGCTATGCTACCGGCCTAGTCTTCAGTTGTGCAAAATCTTGTCGTGGACAATGGTGTGACACCTAGTGTATCTTCAGGGTAAGAATGGCGGTTCATGATGAAAGACCGAATAGAGTATGAAGGTTTAGATGAAGTGTGATCTTTGGTATTCCAGGTGTATTAAGTGAGTTTTTCTCTAGAACTGGGTGTTTGTGTTGTTGCTTGTGGATAAGCATTTTTTCAGCTTCAGTGACGGCATTATTGGCCTCAGCAGGATAGGGATGTGGTATCAACGTGGATGGTCACCTGGTGATCGTCAGAAACTGAGCAAGATTTGCGTGATGTGACTTCATGTGACTAGTGTTGGGGTTCAACATTGTGTGTTTGGACTCGCGGAGATAATCCTTGATGCGCATTGCGAGGTGCAATTGAGATAGTATGTGGTAGTACGACGAGGGTGGTAGTTGTATGGATAATGATGATGTCAGTGGGACTTTGCACGCGCGGGTGGTCTTGGTGGCGATCTGTTCTTCGAAGAAGTGTTTATGTCGTGTGGCGACAGTCTTGGGGTTTCAGTTGCTGGGGCATTTTGCTGTTGTGCGGCGTTGCTGGGTTTGCGTCAAAAATTGTTGGTGGTTGATGAAGGGTGTCTAGCTTGAGAGTCGGTGTTAAATTTCGGGGATGAAATTTCTTTAAGGGGAGGTAGAGTTGTGAGACCCTGACTCGTTTCTATTTTATTATGTTTTTCAATATGTTAGTTATTGTTTTAAATCATTGTGGTATAGCATGTTTATGTGTGTTTTATGCATGTTTGGACTTAAAAATGCATATTGGGTTGGATCCTGGGGTTGTTGGGCGTTGTGGTGCGAAGTTAAAAAAAAAGAAGATATTTTTTGTGAGCCTATAAATATCAGCCCTTATATATTTATTAGTTATTTCTTCCTCTCTCTAGCTTTTGAAACCAAACCTAAACCTCTGCCTTCTTTCTAGTTTTCGAAGGGCCCGGGGCTTGGTTTTTGGCAATCAAGTAGCGGATCCTTGCTTTCTACACTGAGGGCTATGCGTTCATCTAGACGGAATCTCGTTTCGACGAGGTTTATTTTTCGAGGCGTCGAGTTTTTGACTCAATAAGGTAGGATCCTAGATTTTTATGTCTTAAAAGGGTGTTACATGAAATTGTATGTGTTTTTACCGTTTAAAAATGCAAGAAAAATTGTTTTACGTTTTAAAAAGTCGGGTTTTGTTCCTAAATCATTTTTGGTGTTTTCGGTTGGACAAAAAGGGTTTTTGAGGTGTTCCTTTCGGTGTTTCTTTGTTATTTTGAGCTTGTGTATGTTCGAGGGTATCAAATGGGAGTTTGGTTGCTTCAATTCTGGGTTTGAAAGGTTATTCCCACAGCAAGGGTTTATTTCTGCCGTGGTCCAGTCGATTGGGTCGACAGTATGGTGATCCAGTCGATAGGGGTGGTAATCTAGTCGACTGACCTGGGTTTGGGTTTTTTTATGTTTTTTTAGTAGCTTTTCCATCGACTGAATTATGGGGTTCAGTCGACTGAACTCCTGAAGTGAAGTGTTTTTCCTTTCTTGTTTCGGCTGGTTATGTTGTGGCCTTAGGGGTCTGTTGCCATTTTGTTGTCCTCTTCGGGGATGACATGGTTTTGTTTACCGTAGTGTTTATACATCGTTGTGTGCGTGACGTGTTTGGGTCTGTAGTTCTTTTTCTAAAATGGGGAGTTTTGGAAAAGATGGTGTTTTGTCAAAACGTTTGTGAAAATTGAGGTTTTTGGTGCTTTGGAGCTAGCCTTCGGGGTTAAGTTTCGTTTTATTACCTGTTGGTCATCTAGGTTAGTGGATGATGAGTTATGTGGCGTGTGATGTCGTTTTATGAAATGTAGTGTTTGTACGTGCTTTTATGCTATAAAACTCTTAGAAACAAAGCTTGATTGGTAGCCCAAGGTTATAATCAAGAAGAATGCGTCGATTTTGGTGAGACTTTTGCTCATGTAGTTAGGCTTGAAGGCATTAGGATGCTGCTTTCTTTTGCATGCTTTCAAAACTTCAAACTCTATCAAATGGATGTCAAGAGTGCCTTTTTAAATGGTTTTACCTCAGAGGAAGTTTTTATGGAACAACCTCCTAGTTTTGAAAATCCAGATTTTTCAAATTATGTTTATAAACTTACCAAAGCTCTTTATGGTTTGAAGCAAGCACCTAAAGCATGATATGAATAGCTAAGAAAATTTTTAATTAAAAATGAGTTTTCAAGAGAAAAAATTAATACCTCTTTTCATCAAGTCTTAAGGAAATGATATGCTAGTTGTTCAAATCTATGTAGATAATATTAGTTTTGGTGCAACTAACGAATCTCTTTATAAAGACTTTTCTTGTATGCAGAGAGAATTTGAGATGAGTATGATGGGTGAGCTCAACTACTTCCTTGGACTTCAAATCAAACAAACTTAAGAAGGAATCTACATCAATCAAGCTAAGTACACACAGGACATATTGAAGAGGTTTGACATGCTGAAAGTAAAACTTATGGGAACTCCAATGTGTAGTACAACAAAGCTTGACAATAATGAAGATGGTATAGCAGTAGATGAAAAGTGATATAGAGGTATGATTGGATCTCTATTATATGTAACTGCTAGCCATCCTGATATAATGTTTAGTGTATGTATTTGTGCAAGTCTTCAATCAAATCCTAAAGAATCACATGTGACTGCTGTTAAGCGCATAGATACTTCTTAGTTACACAAAACCTACGATTATTCTATTCTAGATAATTAACCTTTGAGTTATTTGCCTATTTAGATGCTGATTTTACCAGATGTAAAGTAGATAGAAAAAGTACAAGTGGAACCTATCAATTCCTAGGACACTCACTAATTTCTTAATTTAGCAAGAAATAGAACTCAGTAACCTTGTCTACAGCCGAGACAGAGTACATAGCAACTGGTAGCTGTTGTGCACAAATTCTTTGGATGAAACAACAACTAGAGAACTATGATTTTTGTTTAAATCATATCCCTATAAAATGTGATAACAAAAGTGCAATTAACATATCCAAGAACCCAATTCAGCACTCCAGAACCAAGTATATTGAGATTAGACATCATTTTATAGGAGATCATGTGCAAAAATGTAATATTGACCTTGAATTCAAAAGCACAGATTACCAACTAGCTAACATATTCACAAAATCCTTAAATGAAGAAAGAATATGATATATTAAAAGAGAACTTGGGATGTTATGTGCTCTTAATTCATGATTAATATGCCATACTAATCATGTCTTTTCAATGCTTTTGATATTCTTCATTGATGTGTGAAAATTGTCGACACATGTGTACTTGACTTGACTCAAAGTTATATAGAAATGGCACTACGGGAAAAAGTGTTGACCCCTTTCTATGTAGTGTCGACTCAAATTCGTTGTCTGACTCTTGGTAAATTTGGGTCGACCCAAAACTTAATCGTGTCGACTCAAACACCTGAAAGTGTCAACACATTCTAAAAAAGTGTCGACACAATTTTTATTTTCAGACACCTACACTCGCGATGAAAAGTGTCAACCTAAATGACTTTTGTGTCGACACAAATCTTTATGCCTATATAAGAGGCATCGAACCCACCAGTCGCGTCATTTCCTCTCTCTCTCTCTCTCACGACTGTTCGTCTCCCGCAGGTTTTCCCCATTCAAAAAATCGTGTCAACTCGATCTCCTCTCCTTTCTTTGAATCAACCTTCAATCGATCACAATGCCTCTGAAAACGATGGGTAAAAGTGCCAAACGCATCGGAGATGTCGGGCCTTCGAACCCTAGGGCTTCGAAGAAGAAGAAGACAACAGCGACGGCGACAGCAGAGGTTGCGATGACAGAGGCTGTAAGTTTCAAATTCCCTAGATTTCAACAACTATATTTCTCATCCTTTGTCAATCGAAGAGTTATTCCTGGTCGCTCTATAGATTTTACATTATTTGATTCCATTGAAAGACGACTCAAAGATTTTTTTCAAGTCTCAAGTGGGAGAGACTATTGCAATCTAGAGACCCACACTATCCCACTTTTGTTAAACTTTTTTATGCTCACTTTCATGTCTCTTCGATTCCAAGCACCATCACCACCTGGGTGAATGGTACTGAGATTCATTTGACTCCCTCCATCCTCAATGAGATTCTTTGCATTCCTGAGGGAGATATTTTTGTTCCTTGTAACAAACGATCCATTGACATCGAATGTTTTTTGTAACATCCCAAACCCGGGTCCGTGAACTAACCCCTAAACTCAGCATATATAAACCACATCCATAGGTGATGCCCAAAAAATATAAGAAAATATTGTACATAACATTCAAAGGATTTAATAAAACGAACCAAATTCCAAAATTTACATTTCGAAATATACTATAAATGTTTGAGACAACCCACATTCAATATTAAGCTATCACTTTCATTACATCACTATCTTCCCATAAACCTCAAGTCTTGGTTCGGTAAATTAGTCGATCCTTTGGCGTTCTCCTTGTTGGTGACACGTTCCCTATACATTTGTGCCTCTTCATCAAATCGTTGGGCCTCCATAATACGGTGTGTCAATATAGGTTGTGCGACCATAGCGGATAAGGTAACACGATCCTCGGCTCCTCCAAGGTTAAGGTCGAATTCTCCAACCTCTTCTAACATTTTCCATTCCCGTATCGCGATCTAAGCTAAAGACTTCAAAGACTTTCGGCTGAGGGCATTTGCTACAACATTCGCCTTGCCCGGGTTGTACTGTAAACTAAAATCATAGTCGCCCAGGTATTCCATCCATTTTCTCTGTCTCAAATTTAAATCTTTTTACGAAAATAGGTATTTGAGACTCTTGTGGTCGGAGAAAACCTCAAATCGCTCTCCATAAAGGTAATGCCTCCACATCTTTAATGCCAAAACAACTACTGCCAACTCTAAATCATGTGTTGGGTAGTTCCTTTCATGAGTTTTCAGTTGCCTCGATCCATATGCCACAACTTTACCTTGCTGCATCAGAACACATCCTAACCCTTCATGAGATGCGTCACAATATACTTCATAACCAAGACCCCTCTCAGGTATAATCAGTATTGGCACACTGGTTAATTGATTCTTTAGTTCTTGGAAAGTATCTTCACAAGCATCACTCCACGTGAATTTAACTCCTTTTCGAGTAAGTCGTATAAAGGGTGACGCTAAACAAGAAAAATCTTTTACAAAACGACGATAATAGCCGACTAGGCCTAAGAAACTTCTAATATGAAATACACTTTGTGATTTCTTCCAGTCTTGCACTACCTCTATTTTAGATGGATCAATCGTTACTCCATCTTTCGTCACAACATGTCCCAAAAATCTTACTTCGGGTAACCAAAATTCACATTTCTCATACTTAGCGTAAAGCTTGTGTTCTCTTAAGAGTTGAAGTTCCACATGTAAATGCTCCTCATGGACTTCTCGGGTTAGAGAATAAATCAAAATGTCATCAACAAAAACCACTATGATATGATCCTAGTAAGGTCGAAAGATTCGATTCATCAAATCCATGAAAGTTGCGGGGGCATTCGTTAAACCAAAAGGCATCACTAAAAATTCTTAGTGTCTGTAGTGGGTATGAAAGGCGGTCTTAGGTATGTCATCTTCCTGGACCCTTAATTGATAATAACCCGATCTTAGATTGATCTTCGAAAATGCAGAACCCTTCAATTGGTCGAAGAGGTATTCAATCCTAGGCATCGGATATTTATTCTTCACTGTAACTTGATTCAACTTTCGATAATTGATACATAATCGCAACGAGCCGTCCTTTTTTTTGGCAAATAATGCCGGAGCACCCCATGGCGAGATACTAGGGCGAATGAAGCCCTTGTCTAATAATTCCTGCAATTGAATCTTTAATTCTCTCAACTCTGCTGGAGCAAAACGGTAGGATGGTATCGATATAAGAACAGTCCCAGGGATAAGCTCAACTGAAAATTTAACTTCTCTATGTGGCGGCAGTTCAAACAATTCTTCTGGAAACACATCACGAAACTCATTCACTATCGGAGGAAGCTCTCCTCGAACAGAACAATCATTTTTTGTTAACAGAGTAGAAAGAATCGTATGTACATTTACTAAATCGTTCACGTCACCTAGTCGAGGTATCATATTATCATCTTTGTCCCCCACGTAAAAGAAAGAATCTCCTTCTAGACTGCACAAGAAAATCCTTCGTCGATCACAGTCAATAAATGCACGAAATGTAGTTAACCAGTCCATTCCAAGAATAATATCAAACCTCGACATCTTCAGCACAATAAATTCAAACACGAGATGATGATCGGCTATTACTACTTCGCACCCTCTACATACATACCTTAACGTTGTACTATCACCGATGGGTGATTTGATACTTACAACAACGTTCGATGTCTCAACAGGTAAACCCAAAGCAGATACGAATGAAGAAGAGATAAATGAACGTGATGCACCAGTATCAAATAACACACGAGCCCAAGAATTGAAAACTAATAAAGTACCTCGAATCACAGGGGTACTAGTGGTAGTCTCGCGTATCTCGAGATTTGACGAAGTACCAATTTCTGCTATAGCATAGACCCATCCCTGGATTTTAGATGTCTATCCCCGTCCTCTACCCATAGGTTGGCGTACAGATTGTGCCGAGGAAGCCTCCTTGGGAGCCTGAAACATCTGCATCCTGGTCTGTCGAGGTGGTTGATTGTATGTCTGCTGCTGAGTAGATTGTGTATTAGATATTTCTCGACTAGCTCTTCCTTGCAGACATTCACACCTAACGTGCCCTTCTTGACCGCATTGAAAACATCTAATAGGTCCCCCCTCTTGATGCTGGCCTTGTGTCAAATTTTGTTGTTGCCCTGGTGCTTGCTTTCTTTGCGAACATTCTCTAGCCTGGTGTCTTTGCTGCCCACAAACAAAACACGTAACTTTCCTCCACTCTAGACGTGCCATTGAGGCCACATATGGGATGGGTGCGGAGTGTTGAGTCTGATAAGATCTCTACGGCGTTGAACTAGTATTGCCCTATTTCAGTCTTCTCATCTTGTAAGGTTGTCCCTCAAATTGTGTTGTTTTAGTCATCGATAGTAGCCTCTTTTCCATGATCCTGCGATTGTCTGCCATAGCACTTTCTATTACCATAGCCGTCTCAACTACCACCGAGAAAACCCTCAATCAAAACCCTACCACTTTCTCTCGAATAGTGGGTCGTAAACCCCTTTCGAATCTCTTAGCCTTCAATTCCTCCGTTGACACCATTTTTAGCACAAACTTTGACAAGCTTATGAACTTTGATTCATATTGCAAAACGGATATGTTCCCTTGTATCAATGATAAGAATTCCTCTCTATACGTATCTCGAATAGACTCAGGGAAATATTTTTCTAGGAATACCGCTGTAAATGCTGCCCATGTACCGTCTGTTGTCATCTTAGCAAACTTCCACAAGTCGTTTGCCTCCTCCCGAAGTTGAAAAGTAGCGAAACCAACCCTAAGGTCATCTTCCACTATCTACAAAGTATCTAAGATCTGGGTGACTACCTTTAACCATTTTGTCACCATTCTAAGGTCAGGTTCCCCAGAATAAGTAGGAGGGTTCAAACGTTGAAACTCTCTCATCATCATTGTAGCCCTTACGTCCGTATCTCGTACTTCCCCTTGGTTAACCCTAGCCCCAATTAAAGTCCTCAAAGCATTCAGTATCTATTGATTCACTTCTGCACCCCTAACTGGTTCCTACAGTGCGTTGATATCCCCTTCTTTAGGAACTGGCGCTCTTCCGCGCCCCTGGCCGCGACCGCGACCTCGACCTCTACCTTCTTCTTGCCTAGGAGGCATCACTATATGAAAAGAAAACGATCGTCAATACATAATTAATAAACAAATCGACACTCCCTCCCTAAATAGATTCAATTTTAAGCACTAACAGGGCTATCCATACTCAAACTAAATCACACTAGCATACAAACACATACTGAGGGAAAGCCTTAAAGTAACGCGACAATCAGGGCAACTAATTCAGATTTCTCATAGAAAGAATTTTGGCCAAACGCTTTTCTATTTCGAATCCCAAAATAGTTGATCGGACGCCAAATGGCAAGCCACATCACCCCAAGACTCAACCTCCATGCTCATATAAACACATAGCATGCGCAAGACAATACAATTGCAATCCCATGCAAGCACACAAACCATGCCGTGTAGTGGTGCCTAATTATCATTAAACAATTCTCATACAAAGGTCGTCCTCACATCCCACGGCTCCTAGGTATCCGAATCTAGAGCTCTGATACCATTCTGTCACGTCCCAAACCCAGATCTGTGAACTAACCCATAAACTCAGCATATATAGACCATATCCATACGTGATGCCCCAAAAATATAAGAAAATATTGTACATAACATTCAAAGGATTTAATAAAACGAACCAAATTCCAAAATTTGCGTTTCGAAATATACTATAAATATTTGAGACAACCCACATTCAATATTAAGCTATCACTTCCATTACATCACTTTTCTTCAGTTTATGTACTACAAAAAAAAAAAGACAACAAAAGACATCTTAGCTCTATCTACTGGCCCTTCCCAAAAGCATCCATAGCTTTGGTGTCACCCCACTCTTCGGAACCTGAAATTATTTGACATATATACATGAGCCGACGCTCGTAGGATAAAAATTAACTCATATATAATGCATGATTTGTGAGGTGTGATTGGTGTAACCGAAATAAATATACATGTTTATCCAAGTCATTTCCTTTTTAACACACACACCCACGCACACAAATTTGTCTCAATATATCCATTTGTTTTCTCGATTTTCACAAAATCGTATCAACTTTAATGAACCAGTGTCAGGAGCAGCTTATAGAAATCCCTCCCTATTAATTCACAATAGGCTACGCGAAGCCATTGGCTAATAAATAGCTCTATAACTCACCACGACACAACACCACATTTTGGGGGCTAACCCGTGGGCATGTGGTCCCCATCTTGCCCAAGTTTCTGGTCTTTCATCGCAGAGCCGCTAGCCCAACTTAATCCACATCAATCTATACGATTCATTATTGGTTAGAAACCCAGGAGTCCAACCCACAAATGGTTCCTCTCCTAATTATTGCCATAATACACCGTTTTCATTCCAAACCCAGTTTTTTAATAAATTTCCAAATCACATGTGTAACAACTTTCATTATGTAGTTTCTCATAATTCACATCGTTTCTGCCATGTTACTAAGTACCAATAACACAAGGTTGATAGCAAGAAGATCTCCTCATTTTAAAAAGGTAACACCCATCATGTATTGTATATACATATTAATTTGAAACCCACTTTTTTTTGGTAAACGAAAGCCCAACCAACTGGTCCCATCCATGCCTCCCTACTCAATCGAGATGTATATATAGGTGTGCCATTAGGTCAAGGGACTAGGAAGTTTGTTAAAAGGGCTAATAATAATGAAAATAAGTTTTTCTAAAACATTTGGCTAAAAATGGGTTAAAAATGGTTATGAAATTTTGACATACCCTCACTATTTTAATCATAACTTTTTCTACAAAAAGAATTTTCTTGTGAGAGTAGTCTTATTGAAAATAGGACTTTCGGGGCTTCGATTTGAGTATAAAGACGACCCCATTCGTAATCCGGATGAGGAAGATACACTAATTTAAAAAATAAAATTTTAACTAGTGAAACAGACCGCGCAATAGACCTATCAATCGGTCTATCAGCGGTCTAGCCTGTAGAAAATACCGAGAGCAACCCATGACCGCTTGATAGACCGATCGATCGGTCTATCGAGCAGTCATGCGCCGAAAAAGTGATTTTCAGTAGGTTTTGAAGCCAAAACCTATCCAAACACAAATTGATGCAAAAACATGAAATCTTAGGTTATTCAAGCTTCCATTTTACACAATAAACTTACAAATTCATGGCTAACCACTTTCTAAAACTCCAATTTTTTTAAAAACCCAACTCAACCCTATCAATTCTTCAAATCATGCATGGAATTAACTAGTTCTTTACTCATATACTCAAAGTATCAACCCAAATCAACTTAAAACATATAAGTTAATCTAAATCCTACCTCTTGAAGCTTTAACTCTTTGAAATCCACCAAAATCACCACCTTAGGGTTTTGGCTCTCATTAGTTTTGCTCCTTGATGCTCAATCTTTCATTTTCTTGCTCTAAAGCTTGATTTCCTTACTTGTTTATCTCCAATTTAGCTACTAATGTTGTCAATTTTATCAAGGGAGGGTTAGGGTTTGAGGAGCAATAGGAATTCTCTCAAATGATCCAAAAAAAAGAGAGGAAGAAGAGAAGAGATGGGAGAGGAGGTGATGACGTGAGTGGGGTGAGGGGGTGAGACCCCTTACCCCTTTATCTTTCTCTCTCAATCTCTCCAACTCTCTAGAATGGTCCAAGGTCATGTTTGGCTTGCCTCTCATTGTTTTTACTTTCTTCTTTCTACTCTTAGCTTTCATGGCCCATTTTCACTCTAATTTAATTCCATTAACTTCATAATTTAATTCTACATTTATAAATTAATTTTAAACTCATATTCCAAGAATTTAAATTAATAAGCTATACTTTGCCACAAATTATTGTCATATAGCATCATGTATCTCAATTATACTTTCACATGTCAGTAAGTTAACTGTTAATGAGCAACGTTTTATAACACCCATGTCCAAAATTAATTCCATCTCCTCACTTAATCGAAAACATGTAAGCATAAAATAAACACGAACCGGGTCCTTACATTTTTCATTTCATGACGCCATTTGTCAAATTTTTGAAGTTAATGAGATTGATCCATCCAAATCCCTTGAAGCAAACTCTCTCAAGCCTGAGATGAGGATACTTCATCACACGGTCAATCACATTTTTTTATCATAGATGGGAAAGTTTGGCGATGTTTCTTATATGGATATCTTTATCATGTGGTGCATTTTGAAATAGAAAAACCTAGACCTAGGTTTTCTGTTTATTTCTGATATGTTGCAATCCTCATGAAAAATTAAACTCCTCCCTTCCACACGACATATTTTTAACCTGAGTCTTTCACCATTTTGGTATAAATTTATCTGCTGAGATGATGGTCCCTTTCTCCAAACACGATTTGTATGGTGCTTTTACCCTGAAGCATATGCAAATCTCAAAGGTTGAAGGTGTTTAGACCACCAGATGTGGTATACCATCCGTTTCTCGCCATCCCTTTACATCCCGAGATTTCTCCCCAATCCGAGTTGATTTTAACTCCCCTGCTCCTCCTTTTGTTTGAACTCACACTCCTAGACCCTCTAATGCTCCATCACATGCTCCTCCTCCTCCTGTTCACTCTGATATTCTATTTGCCCCGTCTACTTCGTCTTCTCCTATTATTGATTTATCTAAAATTATCTCTTTGATCCAAGGTCTTTCCTCCTCCTTAACTTCTTTTCAAACAAAAATCGATCAAGACATGTTTGACTTAAACAGCACGATCTCATCCTTGTTTGACAAAGTGAAAAACCTTAACAAAACCAATCGTGCACTCTGGCATGATGTTGAGAACGCCACTGATACTGGAAGAGCTTTGTGCAAGACTATAGACGACAGCCTTGTGTCCATTGTCAATTGTAACAATGCTATTCTGCAGCAAGTGCGCAAAGAATACCATCAGGGAATCATCACTGCTGTTCACAACAACACTCTCAAGGTTGAAGAACATTTGAAATGTTCTAAGAGGCATGGGGAAAGAAATTCAAGGCCAAAGAATCCAGCGAAGAGAAAGCTGCTCGTCTCAAATGTGAAGCTGATCTGGCCCTCGCCGCCACCCTAGATGCGATAGCTGCAGCGGAGAAAAAGGATGAGTGTGCTTTTTCATCAAAGGAGAAAGCCTCAGAGCGGAGACAAAAATAAGAAGCCAAGAAGCAGTTCAAGAAATTTATGGATGACCAGTGACTACCTCTCTTTTGCTGATTCTAAAAGGGGAGAAAAGAAAGGAAAGGTAAGTAGGGAAGTGAAGTGAAGGAAAACATTAACAAACATTTTTCATTCAGTAGTTTTTGGTTTGGAAGGAGAAGATGTAACCCTTAAACATACATTCCTCTTTTCTGTTTTTTGTGATGATGTGTTGTGTGGTTGAAACATACTCTCTTTTATCATACCTTCTTTTATGGATGAATGATTATATGTGTTTGTATATGAGAAATCCTATTTAGCATCATTTGATAGTTTACTCTCTACATATATCTCTATGATTGAAGATTGAGATGTGAAAATCACTTCGCACATATTTTAATCTAATGCACAAGTCTTAATAAACTCATAATATTTCTAAGTCAATGTTGAAAATCATCTTATAAGTGTATGTTACATTGTTGATTATATGCCTAGCATTTGAGAATGCATATCTTGTTTAAGGCATATCGATAAAGAGAGAACCCTTGTTGAAAATATTTTTAAATATTTTTTAGAAAATTTTGAAATTGTTACAATCATCAAAAAATGGGAGATTGTCAGCCCAAGGGTTTTTTATATTGATTTTGATGATTTTCATAATTTATTTTCTAAGAATAAATGAATCTAAAAGGATAATATTTATATTTTTGAAAAAGAAAGTGTTGATACAAATTGATCAAATGAGTTGACACCTTTAGCCAAAAGAAATGACTCATCTTTTAAAAGGATTAAAACACATAAGTATTCTTAAATGAAAATATTTTGTGTTCACCCCAATTGATAATTAAGTCAACACTTTAAGGCAAAGAATACTTGAGCATCTCAAGTGTGTCAACACCTTTGAGCAAATGGTTTGACACCCTAACATATCCGTTGAAGATGTTTTAGGTATAAAAGATTAGTGTTGACACAAATAGATTTTGTGTCGACATAAAAGAGTTGAAGCTCTTTGTACTCAAAAAGAGTCGACACAAACTTAGTTTGAGTCGACACCAAAGTGGTTCCGCACTTTTGTTATCTGGAATTTTGAGTCGACACAAATGGAAAATGAGTCGACACAAAAGTACCGAGGCTACCTGCAGAATTTTGTGTGTTGACACAAATTGAAGATGAGTCGACACAAATATCCTGAGCCCGTCTGAAGAATTTTTGAGTCGACACCAAAGTTTAAATGAGTCGACACAAATCTCCTGAGGGTTTCAACAGAATTTTAGTGTCGACACCAAGGCAAGATGAGTCGATACAAATTACCCTCTCCGAAAATCTGAAGAACCATTGAGTCTACACCAAAACCAAATGTGGCGACACCATTGTGTTGGTGAGAAAGATTGTAGAAATTGTGTCGACCCCCCCGAAGATCAGAGTCGACCCAACCACTTGAAGAACCATACCCTAGACATTTTGTGTCGATCCAAAAGCATTTGTGTCAACACCTGCGACGAAAATTCAAATTCGCGGCACAGTTCAACGGTTGGATTTTTGGCATTAAATGCCTTCACCTACCTCCAACGGTCATAAAAACTCAAGAGCTTATATAAGAAATTACTCCTCAGTATTTAAAATCTCTAGAGACTTACAATCACTGTTTTATTACTTGATTCAAACTTAAAATCTTCAAGCTTTCATTCATTGCTATAACTCCAACTCTTGTACCTCATCTCTCTTACCTCTTCATTTATTGTTAATTAATTCTGTAAAGAGAGTGAGTGATACTCATTGATACACTTTATTTTTTGTATCCAAAGGTGAGTCACCCTTTTGTCCTTTGAGTGAGTGAGCTAATCTTATCAAAAAAAAGCTCAAGAGTGATTAGAAGAAAACAGGAGATTATTTTCATATGATCATCTTGAAGCTGTTGTAAAGCCTTTGAATGTGCCCGTAAACATTCGTATCCTTGTGGATATTCTCAAGGGAAGTCTTGGGGTTGTAAAACTTTGAATGCGCACGTGAAGCATTCTACATAGTGAAAATTCTCAATGGAAGACTGAGGAGTAGACTTAGGCTTGAAAGAAGCTGAACTACTATAAATCGTTCGTGTTTAGTTCATTCTCCTTATCCCTAACTTCTTTAATATTTCCATTGCTTTAATCTTTGATTATTCTACTATATTTGTTTGCTATATTGAAAGGTGTTCGAAAAGATTTTAAAAATTGTTATTATTTTTTAAAACTCAATTCACCCCCCCTCTTGGGTTGTCTAGAACTAACAAAACCAATTAATTACATCAGAAGGATAAACATGTGAGCTTTTTAAGATGTTTTTAAGCAAAAAAAATATTCAAAAAAAATTAAGCCAAACTGAGGCTCAGTCTGACGTCTTATAGATTAGCTTGTAAGGATATATGTTTTTTAAACCCTTTCACAAGTATAAATAGGTACAAAGGTAAAATACCGTACATTACAAATGTACATGTCCCAATTTGTCTCAAACTATACAACATTAACAAACATAACCCCTTAAGTAGTAAATGCCACACTCCGCACCCGCAAGGTACTCTACCTGTACAATGAGGGCATGATCGGGCCACATCTCAGTAATCTAAAAAAAAAATCCAATAAGACTTAGAATAGCCAAGAACAAAAAACTGTCCATACAAGTTTGATTCAAAAAGATTCTTTCATTGACATAGGAAAAACATAATTATTCAACGGACACTCCATCTCATACATCCAAAATGGAGATACTTCATCCCATTTATTACAACATAACTTAGAGTTACAAAACTACAGTTACTAACTTTTTTTCACTCTTTTTTTAAGAGAAAAAAAGTTTATGTACATCCCAATCACACTAAATTTTTAGAGTAAAATTACTATAATACTCTCAATTAAAAAGGTAAACTCACCTCATAAAAAAAGTCATACCAATATTCTAAATACTAAAACTTAAAAGCAACAAGTAGAGACATCACAAAACGGTCCTTCTTTGCTGAATCCTTTGAAAGAGGTATTGATACTGTGATGAAAGTCTTGTAATCCTTCTGCTCTACTTTGGGCCAATCTATAAGTCTCAACAAATCTAAGCTGTTTGTCTTTCCTAATACCCCTAGATGGCTTGCCTCTTCCCTTCACCTTAAGTTTGGTATTCTCCTTACCTTAGATTTGGGTAAGTATCTTGGTGTCCCGCTGATCCCCACTCCCGTGTCAATAAAGGTCATTATGACTACATTTTCTATAATCTTAAAAAGAAACTCTCGGACTGAAAATCTAATCTCCTTTTCTTCATGGGTAGAACCACCCATGTAAAATCTATTACCTCCACCATTCCCAATTACTCTATGCAAACCTCCAAGCTCTCTACCTCTATCTTGATAATATTGATAGAGAAAACAAAAAATTTCTATGGGGTGATTTTGAAAAGGAAAAAAAAAAGTCCACCTTGTTAATTGGGAGAATGTTTGTAGAAGCAAAGGTTCTGGGGATCTTGGCATTACGAAAGCTAGAGCTGATAACATTGCCTTTCTTACCAAGCTTAGCTGGAAAATTCACACCGATCCTAACTCCTTGTGGGTTAATTTGATCCAAAAGAAATATCTTTGCACTGGTGACTTCTTTGAGAATCTCAAAAAAGGTAATCTCTCACACACATGGAAAGCATTCTTTCCTCAAGAGATACGCTAAAGAAAGCCTTGAAATGGTTGATTGGCAATGATAAGAGAATCTCCCTCTAGAGAGATTGGTGGTGTGGCTATCACCCTCTCTTGAATAACCATCCTCATAAGGCTGAGGACTACTCTAAAGTCAAAAATATCCTAAACAACTACCTTAATTAGTGTTAGGAATTTTTTCCTTGGCAATATTCGATTTTTATTTGGAAAATCTGTGAAAAATGATAACTCAAATAATTTATTTTATTCGTTGATATTTTGGTACTTATCTTGTTCGAGCTTTGGGCTTAATATTGCAAGGCTGCGCTGTAGGGATCCGATTCCTTTTTATTTTGAGAATTTATTTGAGCGAGTTTTGAGGCCTCTGGTGGTATATGGAAAAGATTTTAATTGTATGAAGGAACTGAAATTTAATCATGTTAATGATGAGTGATGGTGACCGCACTCTTAGTAGTGCGTGAGAGCATTGTTGTGAGGTGTTTAGCTTGTGTTTTGATTCAATACTACATCCTTGTTTGGGGTTCTCACCCAGCCCTAACCGCTCAAGGGGTGGGGAGCCCACTCGAGCGGACAGATTGCAGAGAGTTCGAGTAAGTGGGGACGGCTCGAGCGGTGGTGGGTTCACTCGAGCGGACTGTCAACGAGCAGATTTTTTAGGACGGAGCTAGGTCTTTTCTCTCATTCTTTTCTTTCTTCTCTCTCTCTCTAAAATAGAAGTTGAGAGCAAAGTTTTGGGTTGGAGGGTTCTTAGAGCCCCCTTTGCTCCTCTTGGTGGTGATTCCTTGCTCTCCTCTTAGTGGAATACTCGTTGGAGGCTCAAGCTTGGCATTTGAGGCTTTTTCTCACCCTTTTAGTTGGAGATTCTTGCGATTGGAGCTTGCTAAGGTGGTTTTCTTGGTGCCAAAGTTTCACAAAGGTAGGATCTAAGACTAATCTTGATCATTGTATGTATACGTGTTGTATTGTCGTCAATTTTACTTAAAAGCATAAAAAACTTATGGTTTTTTTGAAACCTTGGAGTTGAGCTTGAAGTTGAATAAGGTTAGATCTTGAGCTTTTGTATGAATTGTGGTAGGCTTGTCTTAATATTACCATTGAAGAACAATGAACACGTGATTTTGGATAGCTAGGATTTATTTTGAGTTGAAACCATAAAAATTGGGGGTTTTGAGGTCATTGGATTTCAACGTTGCAATTGGATGAATTTTTGAACCATTGGGGGTTATATTAACTTTTATATATAT
>JAULJZ010164236.1:0-25988 GCA_032270985.1 Heliamphora pulchella | reverse complement strand
TGTCTACAGTTGCCCATCTTTGATATAACTTGCATAGCAACGCGTGATGCAAGTTATATCAAAGATCTAGAGACAACCGTCATTTGATCGAGCCATCAATCTTAGACCACAAACACACAAGCATGCATTGATGTTGGTCGTTCTCGCATTTTCATCGAGCTGCCTACGTGCCCTTTTGCTAGGGATCAGACCAAAACGTAATTCATGGGATACAATGTAACAATGCAAAATAAGCCTAATCGTAATGCAAACACGTACAATGTGAGTCAGTTTAAGGTCATGAGGAGGATCGACAAGTCAATTTAGGCTCATGAAGAGGACCGAGGAGTCAGTTTAGAGTTATGAGGAGGACCGAAAAGTTAGTTTATGGTCATGAGGAGGACCAATGAGTCAGTTTAAGGTCACGAAAAGGACCGACGAGTCAGTTTAGGGTCACGAGGAGGACCGACGAGAAAAATACTAAATTAATAGGTCGAGTCAAGATCTAAAAATTCGGGACGAATCTCGGGATAAAAATAATTAAAAAGCCTAGTCACGGCTTAAAATTAAATTTATCGAAAGAAAAATTATGAGTTAATAAGTCGAGTCAATATCTAAAAACTTGGGACGGAATAAGAGATAAAAGTAACTAAAAAACAAGTCATGGCCACGAATAAAAAGTTTTCTTGAAGTATTTTTGAAAAATACACAAGATTAGTTTTTAGAAAAACACACAAAAGAAGGAAGATTATTTTCAAGAAAATATATTTTTTTGGAAATCAATGTTGCTAACAAAAATATTTTTGAAAATAACATAGAAAAATAACCACAACACATAAGTAAAATAAATACATTAAGATAAACACACTCACCCAAACAATCCAAAAAAACCCTAAAACGTTATGATGAAAAACTGACATGATATGACTGTTTGGAAACCTGGTAGCCGCCAAGATGAAGCCCGTTTGACTTGGCAGTCACCGTCTTAAAACCCCTACAACATGGCGGTCGCCATGTGGCGTTTCAAAAACATGGCGGTCGCCCACTTTAGAAGTGGCGACCACCAACTCCAAGCGCATATATGGTCTTCCAGGCGTGCGAGTGAGGGCTCATTTGCTCATATCTCACTTTCTCTCTAACCTTTTTCTCCCTCTTGACTCTCTCTCAACCTATCTTGCTTTGCTTTGTCCTTTAGCTTTCTTCTCTTTGCTCTTTGCTTTTCTTGCCGTGACGGGTCACGAACATCTGGAGGATATCGCGGGAGCCATCCGAGGATCTTCAGCGAGTGAGAGCTCCGTCATTGGGACTCTCGGAGGCACGACCACCAGCCATCCCGCCGACAGGGTCACCTCTACGCAGCCTTCTACTGCGATGGATGCCCTCATGCTCGAGGCGGAGTGTGCTTCCCGCCATATTGCTGAGGAGGAGGCACGAGCAGCTGCTGAGGCGCAGGCAGCTGCGGACGCTGCTGCTGAGGCTGAGGTGGGAGGGGGTCATCCAACACCTTTCGACCTGCATACTTACGCCCTGGATGAGGCGTTACGACTCTCCTACTGACGCAGTTGCTGCCGATGTTCTTCTACGGGAGCCCGACCATCATATTTCTCGCCAATGCCCATCGGTAAGTTCCCAAACTTACTTGTTTAATTATCAAAACATATTTTTTATGATATATCAAACAAAGACGCATGCCTAGAATCCCTCATATGATATGATGTTGTGACTGGATATGATGATGATGTATTTTGATGATGTTGAATGATATGCGAGATTTTGAATTGAAAATCCTAGCTTAGGTACCCGTGCAAATGGAGATTAAAATAGTAGAGACATTAGGATTTGAACAAACAACAAAAGTGGTAATTATTTTAGCGAAATCTAAAAGGCTTGAAAAAAATTTTATTTTTATTTTTAGGAAAAACATAAAAACTGAGGGATTTTTATTTTTTTGTTTTTGGGGCATGAAAATTAAAGGGGTAATTTTTATCAAAAATTCTAAAAAATTAAAGGCAATTTTGTTGAAAATTCTAAAATCTAGAAAAAATTTTCTAAAAATAAAAACATAAGGGGGATTTTTTTTCAAAAATTTTAGAGAATTAAGAGAAAGAAAATCAAGGAAATTTTTTAAATTTTTTTTTAAAAAGTAGGAAAATTGAGGCAAATTTTTCAAAGGTCTAAGGAAAATTGAGGCAAATTTTTCAGAATTTTCACAAAATCAAAAAAAACTGAGGAAAATTTTTAGAAAATTAATCAAAATCCTAGAAATTTGAGAAAAATTTGAGAAACTTTTTTAGAAATGTTTAGAAAATTCTAAAAACTTTTAGAAAATCCTAAAAAATTAAGAAAAATTTTGAAAAATGATGGAGAACTAAGGCAAATTTTTAAAAAAATTTAGAAAATTACGGAAAAAGGGGAAAAACACAAATATCAAATGAAAGAGAGATTTTTTTTAAAAAATTTTTTCTTTTTTTTCTCTTTTTTTTCGATGATTAATACAAAATGATAGAGATTTACCTGGCGCGCCAGGACTTAGGGTTCCTAATTTTTTACTAGGATGTGCAAAAATCAAAGGATCGCCACTTACGCACGAATCTAGTGTTAGGATAATTTGTCTGGTGCACCAGGGCTTAGGATTTCTAATTTTTTATTAGGATATGCAAGATTTACCTGACGTACCAGAGCTTAGGATTCCTAATCTTTTACTAGGACATGTAAGATTTTCCTAGCGTACCAGGCCTTAGGATGCCTAGTTTGTTTAAGGCATGAAAGAACCGAAAGGTCGTCATACACACGAACCTAGAGTTTTTATTGCTTTTGGTTATCTGCCACATATTTCATGTGCTTGATCTGCTCTTTATGTATTCTATGTTTGTCTTTTCTTTTAAGGTTGGTCACTATGTCAAAGGCTTCGAAGGTTTCACCTATGGAGAGGTATTGGAGTGGTATGATGCTCTCCTTGTTCCTAGCCGGGCCTATGTTGATGCCTCCGACTTTACTCGATTCATACCCTTGTTAGGTAGGACGAGTAATGATCGAGTCTAGCTGACGGCCTTGGCAGAGCGGTGGTGGGATACCACCAATTCCTTTCACTTTACCACATTTGAGGCTACTCTGACGCCTCTTGACTTCGCTCTCATTACCAGCATCCGGTTTAAGGAGCTCCCATTCCTTTTGACCCCACCATTGCTCATTCTGCCGACGCACTGCTGTATTTTCTCGAAGCTATCCCCGTGCAGATGGACAGGGATCGTGTCTGGTGCATATGGTTTTTTGAGCGATTCAGACATTTCCACTGCACAGAGCCCCGCCACTTTGAGTGGGTTGCCCAGGGATTTTTTATGTACATGTTCGGTACCTCATTATTTTTTAACAAGGAGAATACTGTACATTTGCATTACCTGGGTGCCCTCGCTCGCCTCGACCGCGCTGCTACATTCGACTGGGGAGGGGCTGCTCTCGCCACCCTCTATGGTTTCATGCAGACCTTGACTTGGTTCCCTCAGGAGCTCAGCATCGGGGGATACTAGAGGGTTTAGGAGGTATGATTTAGTTTCTGCGGTCTTCCATTCATTTTGATATCTGTCATCCATTTTCTGCTTGCTAACATCTTTCCCTTACAGCTATGGACTTATGAGTTCCTCGGGCTTCATGTTCCGGTGAACTCATCGACAAACCCTTCAGTCATTCCCCGAGCAGCCCGGTGGTCCCGAGGGCTAAAGGGGAAGAAGGCTAGGGGGAAGGATATTGATCATTTTCGGGCATCTTTGGACTTGCTGACTCCCGATCAGGTATCACTTTTAGTGCTCTCTATGTCATACTGTATTGCACTGTACTATTTTTGTTCTTTTTTGCTTTGTACACTGATTACTGTATTCTGTACACTGACTGCTTACACTTCATTACATCGCACCATATTTTGAATCACTATAGGTCCACTGGGATGTCTGGCGGGGAGTAGAGGATCGGGCCGGCGCAGACCTGATGCGCAGTCGCGATGTAGCTTCGAGACGTATTTTACTGGAGGGGCCATTTGGCCGAGAGTATTATCTTGGGGAGCGAGTGGTCCGCTAGTCCCTCGGCCTCGACCACTTTCGGATCCCAGTGGTCCCAATAGCCTATATGCGTCGATCCGATCATCTGGGCCGGGTCGATCTTCTCTTAGAGTTGGTGGGGACTCTTGCTATTGAGCTGCTGGTGCCAGAGGGAGATTACACCGCCTGGGCCCGGGCACACTTGCTAGGTCCATTAGGACCTGGCCTGGTTGCCCCTGGTGGCAGAAGACGGAGACATGTGCCGGAGGCTACCGACGCTGATGCCGTTGCTAGAAGAGCTAGAGCTGCTGATGCCGCTGCTAGAAGAGCTAGAGCTGCTGATGCCGCTGCTGGAGGACCTAGAGCTGGGGCCGTCGAGATACCTTGGACGGTATCATCCTTCATTGCTCGGTATCCTTTTGATATTCCTACCTGGTTCCTCCAATCCTAGAGTTCCGACCAGTGTATGCACAGGTTCGACTTTCTTCTCACTGTTTTTCTTTTGTATTTCCTCCATGTAGACTGCTTAGTTCTTTATTACTTTGACAGGCGGATCAGGCTTGGCTAGATCGTCTCATGCTGGTGGTGAGCGACATGCGAACCTTGATTCACCAACAGGATGTGGCTTTGCGTGCAGCTGGGGTTCCATTTGTTCCTTTACCAGTGAGTATCTTTTTTGCGACTTGTTATTCCTTTCTGTATTTTATTCTTACTTTTTCTTCTCTTTTTCAGGCACTGATAGCCGTCACCGGCGCAGTACCACCACCGGCTCCTGGCCAGTCTCCTTCTCTTGCTCCTGCTCCTGCTTCGATTTTGGCATGAGGTCGTGGGTCCCGAGCGCATCCTTTTCGAGGATCTATTTCATCTGCTCGTATCCTCCTGTTTCGGCAGTGATGATGGTGATGATTTTGATAGACTTTTTAAGGATGACAGCTCGGAGGAGGCTGGTCCTTCTTCTCGCCGGGTCCGCCCAAGGCACCAGTGAGAGAGAGAGCTCTCCCCCCAGTTTTATTTATCTTCATGACACATTCAGATACACTTACTTTTTGGTTTACATGGACTTACGTGCCCCATCTACTTATGGGCCTGCATGCCCCTGTTTACTATTTATTGGGTCTGGATGCCCCAGTTTACATTATATTACATTCTATCACTTTTTGTTGCATTTTCGGGCCTTCGTGCCATTCACTGCCTTATACTTGTCTATCTTGTATGGTTTATGTTGTTCTCAATGCTCAAACTGTATAAATATCGAAACCTACACAAACCACCAAAAACTGCAAATTGACATACACCTGCCATGTCTAAACCTGGCGGTCGCCACTATATAACATGGCAGTCGCCACTTCCACAAAGACTAATAAGGCGGTCGCCACAATACAACTTGGCGGTCGCCTGGTCAAAGGGCTGATGCCACTATACGGTTCCCTTTCAAATTGGCGGTCGGCCACTCCAAGGTGGCGGTCGCCACATTGATTGTACTTTTTTACTTTTTCAATCTCCTGCCTGCCTGATAAATACAACCCTGGAGGCCTCATTTTCTGTTATTCTCTCTCAAATGGCTGGTCCTCTTTTCTCATGGATTGAGGCATTCTCCCATATCGAGCATTTGAACTTTGCCCCTTTTGGTATCAACTCCTTATTTTCTCTCATGGCCATAAAGACTGATGAGCCCTTATTGGAGGCTGTTGCTCGGCAATGGGATTCGTAATTCCATGTCTTTCGATTTGGCCTCGAAGAACTATGCCCCACTGTGGAAGAGTTTGCTGCAATCTTGGACTTGACTTTACGGAGTTTCGTTATTGTTCCCACTTTCTTCCTTTCGGCTTGGCAATAGGTGATGCAACTCTGTGGTCTATCTAGGATGGAGGCCTCTCTTTTGACACATGATGACTGTCTTGACATACCCTAGATTATTGACATATTCCGTCCTACCGGTGACCTTAGCAACCTCAATTTTCAGTTCCGGCGACGTTATGCCCTTTGTTTCTGTCTCATTGCCTAATATCTCCTCATTCCTTCTGACAGGCGGGTTAGCTGCGCATTGGTTGATATCGCTGGTCTGATGTGCATGGGAAAGAACTATGTACCACTTGTCTTGGTTGAGACACTACTGGGCTTAGATGCTGTTCATCGTGGCGAGATCACTACTTTCGCTGGCAGGCTTTTACTTCTTCAGGTAAGCTCAAAATCATACTTTTCACCAAACTTTTCGTCACACGGTAGGGATTTTCTCTTACTATTTTAATTTTTGCTGCAAAACTGGCTGATGGAGAAGGTAAATCTTGTACAAAAACCACCTACTGACAGGCACAGTGCTGCAACTTTCTTTTACCGCCCCTACTATCAGATATGCAGCACTGAGGCAGCCTGGCGACAATACCTTTCTTCTCTGACTGGCCCAGATATTACTTGGTAGTGCCCCTGGTGGTAGATTCCTGCCATGACTCTGACCACCATGGATCACCCTGGTGTTCTACTGATTGGTCTACGTCAGACTACTTTTTATTACCTCCATCGAATCATGCGGTAGTTCGATCGCAGTTAGATCATCTTTCTCAGTGTTTGAGGTCATCTATTTTCATCTGTACTGTAGGCCCCATTTCTAGCATTGTATCAGGATGCCTGGCCATCTCATTCACGGATAGAGATGCAGGAATTACAATGTCCTGAGCTTTCTACTGAGTACAAGACATGGCTGATGCAGGATCGGGAGAAGAAGGATAGAGAAGAGGGGAAACAGGTAGCAAAAAGGAGATAGTTTTGAGGACTTCTGCTTTATTTCAAAGATTTCATAGCTTTCCTTTTGTTTGAAGAGTTTGGGACTTGCGTGCCCTCCTTTTATTTTCAAAAGTTTGTAACTCTAATCAAAGTAATGAAAACTTCCCACTTTCTGTTTTAAGATGGTTCAAATTTATCCAAAGCTTTTCAATCCAATTAAATGGCTTTATTATCAAAATTCAGAAGTTAATTTGCATTAGTCTTACTCAGATTCTAAGATGGTTAAAAATAAAGAATGTCGCCGAATTTCTTAAAAGAAGCTGCCTACGTATTCCAAAAAAAATGGAATCAAGCCATAACGTAGTTCGGGCTTGGTTTATTCTTGGGTAATAGCGCTCTCCTTTTGTGATGCCCTAACTTTTGCCAAGGTCGCCCTTTCGGATTTTTAGCCTCGCAGGCCGCTCTAACTTTTGCCTGAGTTGTCTTTTGGTTTCAACTCAGCGAGCTTTTATTTTATTTTTATTTTTACCTCAAGGATGGTATTTTTTGAGCTGATCGAGATTAACTGGAGTGGAGAACACATTGCCATCCAAATCCATAATGATAACGGCACACCGGTCATGATGGTTTTGATGAGAAATGGTCTGAACAAGTTTGGCTTGAACTTGTCTCTTGGGTCGAAGATAGGAGCTCTGATTTCCTTAAGAACCACATCTACTTCTCTGAGATCTCGAGTCTTGACCTTCTTATTAAATGCTTGAGCTATCCTCTTTTGGTATCCTTGTACATGAAACAAAGCTTGCAACCTTCTTTCATCAAACAAAAGTAACTCTTCCATTCAGTTCCTCTGCTATTCTGCTTCTGAGATACTGGCCTCAGCCACTAGTCTTAAAGAAGGGATTTCCACCTCGATGGAAAGCATGATTTTCATCCCGTATACTAAAGAATATAGCCTAGTTCCTGTTAAAGTTCTGATCGATATTCGGTATCCTCAAAGTGCAAATGGAAGATGTTCTGGCCAATCCTTATGTGAGTTGATTGTCTTTTGCAGGATTTTCTTGATGATCTTGTTTGCTGCCTCGACTGCTCCATAGGTCTGCGGCTGATATGGTGAGAACTTGTGAGCCATTATCCGGTATTCTTCGAAAAGATCCAAGACCTCTCCTTGAAAATGTGAGCCATTATCTGAGATAACCTCATGGGGAACTCCATACTGGCAAATGATGTTTTTCTTGATTAACTTAGCAACCTGAGAGGCTTTCAATACTGAGTAGGAGGCTGCTTTCACCCACTTGGTAAAGTAGTTAATGGCCACCAAAATGAACTCGTGTCCATTTGATGCCTTCGGTGTTACTCTGCCGATCACATCGATGTCCCATACTGAGAACGGCCATGGTGACGTTAGGTTATATAGCTGAGATGGGGGAACATGTATGAGGTTTGCGTGAATCTGACACTTATTACACCTCTGCACGAACTGTATGCAGTCTGTCTCCATTGTCATCCAAAAGTGTCCTTATTGTAGGACCTTTTTGGCTAACATGTTCCCACTCATGTGTGGCACATAGACTCCCGCGCATATCTCTTTCATCAACTCTTGTCCTTCTTCAGTGTTGACACACAGCTTATTGACCCTAGAATGTCCTCGTTTGTATAGTCTACCACCGCAAATGACAAACTGTGCAGATAGTCTCCGTATCGCCCTTTTGTCCTTCTTGCTGGTAAACTTGGGATATTCTCTTTTCTCCACGAAGTTCTGGATGTCAAAATACCATGGAAGGTCGTCGATGCTATCCTCAATTGCAGCTGTCGTCTTGTACACTGGATTTCTTTTCTATTCGATTATCAAAGGCGTCATTCGGACTCTAGGTGGTATGTCAATCATGGATGCTAAGATGGCCAGTGCGTCGGTGAACTTGTTCTGCAGTCTTGCAACATGGGTAAAGATCACTGATTCGAAACACGGTATCAGCTTCTCTAATTCTTGATGGTAGATAATCAATGTCATGTCCCTGACCTTCCATTCTCCTCTTGCTTGTGAAACCATCAACGCTGAATCTTCGATGACTTCTAGCTTCTTTGCCCCTAATTCTAAGGCTACCTCCAATCCAGCAAAACATGCTTCATACTCAACCTGATTGTTGGTAACTTCAAAATTGAGCTTCAAAGATAAAGGGACGTGTGATTCATCAGGAGTGACAAGAAGGACTCCTATTCCATAACCATACTGATTGGATGCGCCATCAAAATATAGAGTCCACTTGTCATCCTTGACTTTCATCAGCTGTTCATTAGGAAACTAAAACTTCGTGTCTTCACCTCCCTTAACTGGTTGGTTGGCCAAGAATTCTGCCACAGCTCTACCTTTGATTGACTTCTGGGTGACATATCTGAGGTCGATTTCTGATAACAATAGTAACCATCGAGCCAACCTTTCTGTCAATGTCGGCTTTTCAAATAGGCACTTCAACGGGTTTATCTGGGAGATGATATTCATTGTGAAAGATAGCATGTAATGCCTCTATTTTTGGGAAGCCTAAACCAAAGCCCAGCATGCCTTTTCCAATGGTGTGTATCGTATCTCCGACCCTGTCATTTTCTTGTGTAAGTAGTAAGCAACCTTTTCGATTCCAGTTTCACCTTCTTGTGCCAACATACATCGGATAGTTGAGTCAGTCACTGATAAATAGAGGATCAATGGCCTATCAGGTTCGAGAGGAGCGAGAACAAGTGGATTTTACAGGTACTATCATACGGCATCAAAGGCGTATTGGCATTTCTGATCCCATTCAAGCTCAACTCCTTTCTTCAGCAGACGGAAGAGCGTCTTACAGGTAGTTGTCAGTTTTGCGATGAATCAACTGATAAACTGTATCTTACCCAGAAAGTCCCTGACTTCTCGCTGAGTCTTCGGAGGAGGCATTTCTAAGATTGCTTTGATCTTTGAAGGATCGACTTCATTGCCTCGTTGAGTGATCATAAATCTAAGCATATTTCTGGCGGTAACCCTGAAGGCGCACTTCTATGAGTTGAGTCACATCTTGTATTTTTAAATCCTTTCAAAGAACTTTTGCAGTGCTATAATGTGGCCATCCCTATCCTTGGACTTGACTATCATATCATCCATGTATACCTCGACCTCCTTATGTATTATGTCATGCAGTAAAGTAGTGGCAGCCCTTTGATAGGTTGCCCTTGCATTTTTTAAACCAAACGGCATCACACGATAACAATAGGTGCCCCAGGGTGTAGTGAACGTCGTCTTTTCTCTGTCCTCAGAGTCCATCAGAATCTGGTTGTACTCGGAGAAGCCATCCATGAATGACAACAAGGTATGCCTCGCTGTACTGTATACCAAGACGTCAATGTGTGGCAGTGAAAAATCATCTTTCATGCTAACATTGTTGAGATCTCGAAAATGCACGCAGACTCGGATATGTCCATCTTTCTTTAGCACTGGGACAATATTAGCCACCCACTTTGGATATTCAGTTACCATCAGAAATTCGAAATTGATCTGTTTAGCAACTTCTTCTTTAATCTTCAGAGCCCATTCTGCCTGAATCCGTCTCAACTTTTGTTTGACCGATTTGGCATCGGGGTATAAGAGGATATGGTGTTGGACAATGTTAGGATCAATTCCAGGCATATCCTCGTAAGACCATGCAAACACATCTTTGATTTTTTTTAAATAAAGTTATTAAGTTCTCTCGTTCAACTAAAGATAAAGAAGAACCAATTTGTACATTTTGTGGGTTAGTTTCATTATCTAAATTTATTGACAAAATTTTTTCTATTATTGAGTGGGCACGCATTTCTTCTTCTCTTTTTATTAAAAGTTTAATTTCTTCAGGGATATTCCCGTCGAATTCAAAATCATCGAAAAGTGTATGAAACAAATCAAACAAAGCAGAGTAGCTGGAGATTTTGTTCATTTTATTAAAGGAAGATGGAATTACAAACTCAAAAACATAAATAGGGAAAGGTGCACAAACAGACGTGCCCTCAACCACAGACTCGGACTTGGACTAGACTCAAAACAAACCACATGCACATTACAGGACTCTAAGGTCCAGTTCGTCACATCCTTTGTAGCCACATTGATGATGAGCTTGGTGCAGTCAGCTGGTGTGCTGAAGCCCATCATGAAATAGCTTGGATCAGTTACGTGCAGCTGTGATATCTTTTCATTGAACAACACTCCCATGTCGATTCCATCGAGATTGTCGGCCCAATCTTCCTCTTGAATCTTCTTTTCTTCCTCTTCCTCTTTCACTATCTCTTCCTCTTCTGCATCGAATAATTGATGGCCGAAGAATATCTCTAGTCTTGGCAACTTCTGGTTGGTTTCCTCGTCGATCCATGGCTTTGGGAAGCCACAATACGGGAAGTCTTCTCCTTCTTGAACAAAATACCCATTGGGAGTTCCTGAATAATTGGCCTTCCGTCCCCTTTTAGGCCCTTTCAAATCATCTTTCATTGGTTTGTACCCAAGACCAAAACGGTGTGAAGTCGACAATACATGGACAGGTTTTGGAATACCCTGTTGTTTACGCCCTAATCCCATACCAGGGAAAAAAGACATCTGCCTCATCATTGTTATTGTTCGTGGGTTGATGTACATTTCTTCTTCATTCAGTAACATCTGTATAGCCTGGGCTTTGTTAAACTGGAAAGCACTGAGTGATACATCACCTTTACCATGTTGTACTTCCAACAGAGTAGAGCCCTCTCCTCCTCTTGGGGGATGAATGTTGTCTTCTCCATGGATAGTCAGAACCACCCCATTTCTTATCAATTTTAGCTTCTGATGGAGAGTTGATGGTACAGCCTGGACATTTAGGTCAAGCAACCAGGGTCTTCCCAACAATAAGTTGAAAGAAGCCGGTACATCTAGTACGTGGAACTCGATCGACGTTTCCAAGGGTCCTACTGATATTGCAAATGACACCAGTCCTAGTACGTCCCTACTCGTGTTGTCATAGGCCTGGACTCCTTGATTGCTAGGCGTGAAGTGCTCTGTCTTTAGTCTTAAATAGAGTGCTGTTCTGAGCTGACATACATTTCATGCGAACCCGTTATCAATAAGAGTCACATGGACCCATTTGTCTAGGCATTTAACGGTTATGTGCAGTGGTTTGTTATGACTCCTTCCCTCTGCTGGTAGATCTTTATCAGAAAAAAATAGCTTTTAGCTCAACAGCCGGCAGAATAAGCCTAACAAGTTGCTCCAGGGTCGCATCTATTAAAACGCTGGCTTTGTTCAAGACCTTCAGCACAGCCTGCCTATGTTTATGCAAGGCCATCAGTAACCCCCAAATGCTGACATTGGCTTGCTTCTTCTTTAACTGCTTCAACACTGCATCGTCCTCTTCCTCTTGTTCTTTCTCCTTCCCTTTTCTGATTTGTTGCCCTTTTTCCAACTGGGCTGGCTTGAAGTGCCGTCCACTTCTGGTCAGATGCTCTACCCCCTCCTCAAGATCCCAAAATCCCAGCATCGTGTCGCTAGTCTATCGTACTTCGTTCATGCGCGTAGGGCTTTCGAATGCCCACAAATTGCCTAAATCACCAATTGCTACTCTTCCTTTACTCTCCTCATCATCTTTAATGGCCCATGTATTATCAACTTTCTCCCAGAGATCCTCTCCGATGTGTCCCACCTGTTGTTCTCGAGCAGCCCAATAGTCGATCCACTCGGCCCCATCTGATTTCAACACAACCCTCACTAGCCAATATGATTGCATCTCATTGATATATGCCTCCTCCTCAAAAAGTTGGAGAAGAATGATGCCATCAAGCACGTGTCCGAACCCATAAGGTCGTGCCGAAAAATCCAGCGGCCAGCCATCTTTCTCATTGCATTCCTCCTTTTCTTGTTGATAGGCTTGGATCACAATTGGATACCATCCCTAGGTATTATCATTCCATTCTTCCATCCCATCCCGACCATTTTTAGCCATAATAAATGAGCAAGTTGTCGGGTCCTCGGTAGCTGGAACAGACGGGCGCGACAGATGCACCAAACAGATGTACTGACTCGGGTCCTCTGACTGTCCTAAAGTTATGTAATTTATCCTAGACTGCTTGGCATGGTTTGGCAACGGGTTGGTTGTAATATTTGGTTTTATGGCAGCAAATGGCGGAGGGATCACTTTGTTGTCGATGAGGTCTTGGATCTGATGGCGCAACCTCATACATTTATCAGTCGGGTGTCCATGGCCTTAGTAATAGGCATAATACTGCGAAGCGTTATATCTTGGAGGAAGGGGATCAGGCGCAAGCATGGGATCCATTAACTTGATGAGCCCTTTCTCGACGAGTCGATTTAGGATAGTGAATAGTGAGATGTTAAGGGGAGTAAAGACTCTCCTTGGCCGTTGTTGCTAGTGGCTGTTGTCTGACTACTAGGTATTATTGGATTGTTGAGCGGAGGATGAAGGGTTCAGAAGATTTACCTCGTTCGGGCGAGACACGAGGTTGGTGGTAGCAGATTGATTTTGGTTGGTTGCGGGGAATGTCCTCCTTGGTTTCTGGCTAGGTTCTATTTTTTCAATATCCCCAGATTGTATGGCGTCTTCAATTTGTACCTCGATATAAAATAGCTGTTCAAAGGTAGAAAGCGGTTGTGTGATAAGGTAACGCTTTAGTGGGGACTTCAGATTCTTAACCACGATCCTCACTTGTTCTTTCTCAGTGGGCCAATTTGTCATTTTGGCGGCTTTGCCCCTCCATCATGTCAGGAAGTCAACAAACAATTTTCGGTTCTCTTGGCGAGTTGTTTCTAACTCTCAATTAGTTACGTCCAGCTGGACATTGTAGCTATACTAACTGATAATAGCCGTAGCTATATCTTCCCAAATCCTTGTTTTGGCCACCTCCAAAGAAAGAAACCATCTTTGTGCTACTCTAGAAAGTGATCGGTGAAACAGCTGGGCCTTGAGCTGATCATCAATTTCCATGGGGGACAGAGTTCCAACATACATTCTCAGATGGATATGGGGATCCTCGGTGCCGTCGAACTTCTTCATCTCCAGCATTTTGAACTTTTTAGATAGTTTTGCATCTGAAAATAGGCACAAACCGCCTACATCCAGCATGTATTCTTCTACACCCTTAGCCTTTCTCAACACCTTCTCCATTCGATCAATCTTTTTTGCCAGCGCAAATTCCCTAGACTAGACAGTGTCTCTTCTTCTACCACCACCGGGCGGGGAACCCGAAGCGGTACAGAAACTTGCGGTGCATCCTATCCTTGGTTATCATCCCAAAAGTCCTTAGCGTTCTTGTTGGTATCTTTTGGCTATCCATTTACAACAGGCATATGGGCCTAAATCGACTGAATTTGTGCCTGACATTGGTTTTGAGCTTGGGTCTGTTGCTCCACAGCTCTCTGTTTCTCAGTAATCGCCCTCATCAGAGCTGTCAAGTTAACTTCATTATCTGCCATTTTCGATGACTCAATTAGCTGCTCAGATATTCTATAAAGTCTGTCTGACCCTGATCTTACTTAGACGCGTGTTGACTGTGATCTTTTCGGCTTAATGATCTAGACCCAAAGAAAACCTAGATCTAATAAGCAAAATGACCAGTATCAAACACTTCCTGGCCAAAAATTCTGACGACAGATACCAAACATCCCAGATACCCGAAATAGGAAATTATAAGTAGATAATCATGGAAGCTAAAATAATGCCCCTACCGAGCTCATATTAGCAGTATAACAACAGAACGACCCAAAAATCATAATGATGGCTAAGAAGGAGATCAACTAAACTCTAGAGGGAAGGTTCATTTAAATGGAAAAACAGTCAGCATTCCGATAAGAAAATAGTTCTAATCTTCAAAAGATCGGTTTGATCTAAGATTCTAATGGGCAACACTCCGGTAGGAAGGCAAAACAAGCTCATACGGGTAAAACAAAGGTTTGAAGAAAGTGAGCTTAAACAAAAGCAGGGGAGAAACCAACAACCCGGGAAGGACCCAGAAAAGAGAGAAACTATCCTAGAGGTTTCAAAACAACGACATGACTCTGGGAAAAAAACTACGGCGTGAAAATCAAACAAGGTGAAGAACAAAACCCGGGTAAGAACTCGAAGGAAAAGCCAACCTAAACAATGAGGGATAATGGAAAATTCGGGCCGAACCCAGGAAAGGAGATAGTTTAATCCAGACAAATAATCCTAACAATCGCAATCAAAACATACAATTAAAAAAACACATAATCCTACTAGGGTTGGCAGCACCTAATAGGGAGTTCTAAGCTACTATATGCAAAAGGTCGATTTTGGTCAATCGAACAGAGTACCTTCTGAATAGAACTCGGTATATACCTCCCATGCAGAACATGGTCAAATAGTACACTCGAGCTCTTTTACTGCACATATAATAGCGTACAGTCAATAAGGGTTGTCCGTCTTCCCAACAATCCCCGAAACGGATGAACGTTCAGGGCATCAGGTCGACCAGGGAGGGGGTTTGAAGAATAATACATATGCATGCGAAAATGCAAATGAGAAATACATAATAAGAACCAATGATGTTTTCAAGTCTAGTCCTCTTAATTGATTTTATAAACCAGTCTCCAGCAGAGTCGCCAGAAAATACTGTGGCGCTGGAATTTTGGGATTTTAGAAATGTTTCAAAAATGAAAAAATTCAAAGATGTTTGAAAAATATTTTAACACCTTGAAAGCTCAAATTTTAAAAATTCTATTTTTTGTTGAAAATAGAGTCGCCACTTAGTTGTTGAAAAAAATTAAGAAAAATAAAAATGGCAACTGATCTTTAAAATATTTAACCAGAGAAAAAGGGTTCGAGGGCTAAGGTATAAATCGGAGAATGTGTTAGGCATCCTGTTCACCCAACCGTAAGGTTGGCTTCTACTAATCATTATTGGTTCTTTAATAAAATTTCTCAAATGCATGTAAATAAAGAAAGTGGAGGCAAAGAGAGAACATCCAAAATCAAATATGTAAACTACATAACATATGTATATAGAATGTCAAATAAAATAAGTATTAAAAGAAAAATCCTAAATCTTATTACATACAATTCTAACTAAAAGATATATGAAACACTGGCACATGCAATTTTCATCAAAATATACTAACTACCATGATTTGAATAAAATCGCAAACACATGCTAGAAATTGTTAAAACTACCTAAATATGAATTGCTACAAAATAAGTTAAACTATTCTAAGTATGACTAAAACATATATGTTATCAAAATAAACTAAATTAGCTTTAACATAGTGAATTGATAAAGAAATATAAAACAAAAGATGTATAAAAGTCCTACAAGAAGAAAGGTTTTCAAAGAAACTAATACTAAAAATAAAAAGGTTAGGAAATACTATTAATAAATTAAAACCTAACTATTCATATTTTATATTTTAAAAAAGACAAAAAAAATAAGGAAAAAGAAAACAAAAGAGAAGAAAATTGCACCTAAAGATTAATTTAATTTTTTTTTAATGATTTTTGGGTTTAACAAAATGAAGAAAAATAAGTGTTACAAAAAGAAAATAAAGCGATGAAAAGAAAAAGAAAATGAAACTTTAAAATAAAAATAAATACTAACATTAAATGAAAAGAAACACTAATAAAGAAAAATAAATACTAACGCTAAAGAAAAGGAAGAGAAAATAGAATATTATAAAAAAATTTAAAACTAATAATAAAAAGAAAATAAAATAAAGTACTAGAAAGGGAGATTATACTAATATCGAAAGAAAAGAAAGAAAAAGGAAAACAAAGTTATTAAAAGAACATTAAACTAATGCTAAAGAGAAAAGGAATATTGAACTAGTATTACAAGAATAGAAAAGAAAAAAAAAAGGTACATTGAAAGGAAAAGATTCTATGTTACAAAAAGAAATAATACAAGAAAATTGAACTACATTAAAAGGAAAAGGAAAATGAAAAGAAAGAGAAAATAGAATTAATAAGGGAAGAGAAAAATAAATGCTAGAGAAATTAATAGCAACTATTTATTTCAAATGTGAATGTAGTATTGATAACTACATTCAAAGGATGTAAGTGCATTATTATAACAATTAACAACATTAATAAATTGTAATTGCCAAAATATGTTAGCACTAATTTGATGAATTAAAAAGAAAAGACAATGTACTTAGTGTGGATGTGTAAAGTAAAGAATTGGTAGAAAGGCTAAATCATATGAAGCAAACTAACTAATAAACAAAGTTAAATACATGAAATGAAATTGAACTTAACTCGATCATTCCAAAAGAGAGGGAATAGAGTTAAAAAGATCGGGATCCAAGCGAGGTACCTGGATTGCTTAGAAATTCTCGAGTCGGGGAATGTGCTTCAATAATCCAATCCTTGGGTGATGATCCAAGCTAGGGTTTTAATGTAGGCATTGAAGGTTCGGATCTCGGTATTTCGGCAGTGCTTCGGCGTCGGAGTTTGAAATTGCTCACGACTCGGCAGAGTTTCTTTCACTGAACCTCTCACTAAAAATTCTGTCCTGAAAACGTACGCTGGGGTACGGTATTTATAGAATTCTTCAACCAATGAGATGCTGCCACGTTTTGGGTTATGTTAGGCCATTTGGAGTTGGAGGTCGCCAGGTTGGAGGTGGCGGTCACCATGTCTAAAAAAGGCTCCACAAAGTTCTATTGGCGGTCGCCAGGTTGAAGGTGGCGGTCGCCACTTTTGGCTAGAATTTTCAAGAGGTTCTATTGATGGTCACCACGATGAACATGGCGGTCGCCGCATTGGGAATGACTTGCATAACAAGTTATTGGTGTTTCGACATAATTTTATTGGTTTTGTAGGTTTTGATGATTGGGGTTGAAATACCATGCTTGGATCACTTCCCAAGGATCGAACTGAGACACCATTCCAGCTGTTTTCATTATCGAATTCGCCTAAGATTGGGCGGGGTCAAATTGGGATGTCTACACCATCCTACTAGATGTAATCTCATTTTTCTCTCTACCTCTTCCCATAAAAATCTCCTCTACAACTTCTCCAATTGATTCTTGACCTTGTTAGGAATTTAAACAGAGATAAATATATACTGGAAGGTTTGAGAGGGTTGCCTTTATTAACATTAGCCTACGTGCTATAGAGAGGTATTTTCTTTTCCAGTTCTTCAATCTCTTCTTGAAAGATTTTAACACAGGCTTTCGTGTTCTAGTTCTCCTAGGATTTGTAACGAAAAGCATTCCTAAGTACTTGGAAGGAAGACTCCATACTTTACAGTTCAAGGCTACAGTTGCTACATATACCTCCTCCTTTCGAATTCCCAGCTCAGTCACCCAATTATTGTGAAAGTTGATCTTTAGGCCTGAAATATGTTCGAAACATCTTCAAATTCTTTTGAGATTCAGTAACTCCTCAGGATCCTTTTCACATAAGAAGATCCTGTTATCAACGAATTGAAGATGGGATGTTTTCACCCTCTCTCTTCCTATGTCTACCCTTGTAATCAAACCCGATCTTCTTGCTCTTAGTAGTAAGACATTTAATTTTTCAGCTACTATATCAAATAGGAAAGGTGAGAGGAGGTCTCTTTGTCTTAAGCCTCTCTCTATTTTGAAATTCTCTATTGCAACCTCACTAACCAGGACTGGTAGAGATGCAGTAAAGATGCATTCCCTTTCCCATTTTCTCCATCTATCTCTAAACCCTAAGCCCTTAAGCATATGTAATAGGTAATTCCAATATAAATTATCATAAGTTTTGTGAAAGTTGATCATTAAAACAAAACCAGTCTTTTTTTGCCTTTTCCACTCATTAATAATCTCATAGGGAATCAAAATCCCATCAAGGATTTGCCTGCCTTTGATGAAGGCTAATTGCACCTCATCAATCACCTCATTCATGATTGGCTTCATTTTGCTTGTTAAAACTTTGGCCAAAATTTTATAAACTGAAACCACTAAGCTAATAGGTCTATATTTTGCTAAAGTCTTAGGGTTGTCATCCTTGGGGATAAGAGCAATGAAGGACGCATTTATCCCTTTGATGAGCTTTCCACTTAGGTGGAACTCTTGAATAAACCTCATGACATGTTCTTTGATCAAACCCTAAAACCTCTTGATAAAGTTAAAATTAAATTCGTCAAGGCAGGGCTTCTCCCTGCACAATTAGCCACCGCCCTGCTTATCTCCTTTTAAGTGAAGCTTTCCTTCAAGGCTTCCGCACTACTGAAACTAATCCTTTTTCCTAACTCCCCCTATGTTTGGTCTTACCAAATTTTCCTCCTTAAAAGAGATTGGAGAATTAAGTTGTGAATCGCCTGCTTGATTTCCTCAGGTTGAGTAGCCATTCCATCTCCATTTGGTACATCCCTATATGGTTCCTCATGCATCTAGTTTTTGCTATATCTTGGAAAAAATCAAGTGTTTCTTTCCTCCATTGAACATTTAGCCCACAATTCCTTTCTCAATAAATTTCTCATCTTTGTTTCCTCCTCAAGTGCTCTTCCTTCATTGATGCTCTCAAGTTTGTCCAATTTAGATATTATGTTATTTATTCTGTCCTTGTGCTCCCCTTCATTTAATTTGGTCCATTCTTTGACTGCCTTCTTTACTTTTTCTCAATTTTATCATTAAAACAAAGCCTCCCCAGCGCAGCCTCTCATATGCTTTCCATGTCTCTCTAACCAAGTTGTAGAGCTTGGGTTGTGTAAGCCAAGTGTCAAAAAACTTAAAAGGTTAAGGACCTCAATCTAATATAATGCCATCAAGTACCATGGGATTGTGATCAGAGAGCTATTTTGGTAACTATAGCTTCATCTCAGAGCTATTTTAGGAACCTGCTCGATCTACTAAATTTACTTCCCCTCTTGAGTTTGTCCATGTGAACTTATTTCCCAACATTGGTATATCCATTAATTCCATATTTCTCAAAAACTCCTTGAGAATGCCTTTTGTTGTTCTCACCCCCTATTCTTTCCCTAATGTTTAGTGTCCTATTAAAATCACCCCATATGCACCATAGATCGGACCAATCCAATTTCATTATCTTCAATTTCCCATATCCTTTTCGTCTTTAGATCTTTATTTTGTGCATACACATTACCTATGACACAAGGGAAATCATCTCCTAGAGTGCCTTTAAGGAGAATATAGTTTTTATGCGTTATGCAGTACTGATGCTTGAAAACCTTCTTCTCCAATATAGCTAATAGACCTTCTAAGGCCCCCTTCGCATCAACCCCTACCCATTCGAATTCATCACTTTCTCTCTAAGTGGCTCTGACACTTTTATAATCTAACTTCATACACTGGGTTTCTTGCAACATTGCTATAGAGTTCCTCTTGCTCCTACCAGCTTTTTAACCATCCTCTTCTTTAGGAGCCCATTCAAGCCCCTTACATTCCAAGACATAATTTTTATAGGCATAATGACTTAAAGCACACTGTCATTGACTCTTACCAGGTCAGTTGCCCATGTCCTTCCTTCTCCTTGATATTCTCCAAGTCTTGCATGTCAATTTTTATTAAGAACTCCACTATGTTTTCTTCTCTCCCCCTAAATTTTACCCTAATTTGTTTGCCCACTTTTATTACTTTCTCAACCTCTCTAATGATCTGTTTGTTACGATTATGGATGTTTATTATTGAAAGAGAGTTTTAGGAGAAGCCTTATATAATTGCTTTTTTCTTAATCTGCCTCATGGCTTTCATCTTTCCTTTTTGCTTAGTCTAGGGTGACCTAGCTCGAACATATTTTTCTTTGTCATTCTTTTCTTGTACAAGACCTTCTTAGTGCCTTTTCGAGAGCAATTACAAAATTAATTTTCTTTTTTCTTTTCTTTTGGTGTTGCCATATTTTTAGGGCTCTATGGACCTTTTGTTCCTTTTGGTGACTCTAGAAACCCCTTTATACAATTTTTCCTTGTACTACTAGTCTCAAGTATATCCAACCCTTGCTTTTTTTGTATCCCTCTATATATATGAGAGATCTAACCTCTTTCTCCCCTGTCTTAGAACCTCTACCATCTATCTCTATTCTATACTGCTCTGCTGGCGTCGTTTGGCCTCCCTATTTTGCAAGAGATAGCTGCACCTTCCTCATTTGACTTCTTCCTTTCCCCTTCATTTATATTTTGATCTGGTTTTCTCGATGAGTGTGATAAGGTCCAAGTCATCATCCATAACCTTCGAACCACTGTCACAGGTCTCCAACTTAGTTGCAGAGCATTGCAAGTCTCTATGGATGTCGAGTTCTATGTTCGTCGATTTAGCCTCACAAACAGATCATAGCTCGTCTTTCCCTCTGTACGTCAATAGGTATTTTTTGTACCCATGTTTCCATCCAATAAAGGGTATCTCAGCCACTTGTATATTGTAAAGAAACTTCCTTACTTGGAGTATACAGTAATCTATCTTATTGGTGGCCTTCGTGGAGATTAACACTCTTCCTCGCTTCAAATCTTTTCTTGTAATCGTATTTGAATCCACAAGAAATACTACTCTATACCTCTCTCGAATCTTTCTGAAAGTGCTCTCATTCCAAGCATTTAAGAGTACACCCTATATACTCAGCTAAGTTCTCATGAACTTTTTGGTATCTCTACAGCTCCAATCATATAACATCTTAAACCAAGTATCTAGTCAATCCCTTACTCCTTCACAATAAGGCTTTTGTCCACCATCGATAGAAATTATAGCAGAACCTTTGTCCCACCTAATAGTTTAATGAAAATGTCTAAGATGTATTCCCTTTTTATTGCTTTCTCAATGTTACTTACTGTCTTCCAATCCTTGGCTATACTAAGTTTGCATGCCTTCAACCACTCTTTCTCCTCCTCCGTGTTGATTGGTTCCCTTTGATTTTTTGTCTTTATTCTCTTGCCCTCCTACCACCACTTGAGCATACGATCTTGTATCGCATGTAGCTTTCCATTGAATCGTATACACATGTGCTTCAGACTCGTTATTGGGTTTACTCCTTCATTGCCCTTACTCCCTCTACTTTTATCCTAGCCATAAATGGCTTGTGATACTCTTAACTTAAACCTTGCAAGCCACACTCTGTTATACCTTTGAATGGATCGACTTGCCTCCTTTTTCGACTAAAACCTTACAAAGCCAAATCTTGTGGTTGTTATCTTCATGCACTTCATTGGTACGAATACATTCGTCACCTTGCTGCACTTGTTGAATATACCTTTTAATCAGCTGTTGTACATCTCAAACAGTAAGTTATCCACAAAAATGGTGGAGTTCTACATGTTCTCCTCCTCCATGGAACTTGTTACAAAGTTTGTTGATGCAACTATCAGAATTAGCTATTTTACTGTTGCAAAGACTTTCACACTTAACATAAATAAATAAATGAAAGTTTCTCTATTCGACTTGGGTACTGATAAAAAGTTTATGTGATACAATATTTCACTTTGTGGAGGTTTTTATCTAGAGGGATTGTTCAAATATATTTGCCTTTTAGAGTTAATTTTGTTACAAACAAACAAATTAAAGTGAATGCATAATGGGCTTGTTTGGTTAAAAGATTACTTTCATTAGATAATTAATATATTTGGATTATTAATGTCTAGAGTATTATGAATTGAATTATTAGTATAATATTTTTTATATCGAAGAATATTTGGTTGAAAATAGGATAACCTAAGAATAAATAGTATATTGTTTGATTTGACACAATTTTAGTGGATTTAAATTTTTTAATGTACAAAACTATACCAATTAATCCCGAGACAAACCAATCGCCCCTCCCCTAGGATGTGAATTGTCCCCCCGAATGGAGGTTAAATTAGTTTGGGAAGTGTTCTTAACCCTCTTTAAGTTGCTTTCCAACTATGGCTATATATGAGTGCTTTCCAACTATGGCTATATATGAGACTATTTTCAGATAGTTCCATCCCCCGTCTTATCCCATGGGCAGTGCGTTATGTATGGAAATCACAATGAGACTGGAATTCATTGTTTTAAGGATGGCTTTTTAGCAAGAAATGTGTGGCAACAGGCTATAAGTCTTAAGAATTGAGAATATACATTGGCTCAGGGAAATTTCATGCTTTGGGCCTTAGAAGTCTTTAAGTTTTTGGTTGATGTTGAGTTAAAGGTTTTCTTCATGGCGAACTACAACATTTGGTTTTATAGGAACTTTTTGATTTTTAAGGGGTAGAAGTTGTTGTTGGAGTGTTCAGACATACCGTTTAGTGCTATTGATCTTTTCTTGATTTCCAATAAAGGTTGAAAATTGCAACCGTCTCATCTTTCTCCTCCTAGTATTATTAAATGGGATCCCCCGCAATGCAATTTTTTAAAGGTGAATCTTGATATGGTAAGATGTAAGGATAATATATGTGAGTATTACATGCATTATCAAATGAGAGAGGATTGATTATTGATTCATAAATCGAATAGACTTTCAAAGCAGCTGATAGTGATCATGTGGGAGCTTTAGGGGCTTTAAAAGGATTGGAGTTTGCAACGGATCATCATTTGGAAAGTGTCCCACTTTTGGTAATACAAGTGTTAGAATATTAGATTCTTAGATTATATTCTGATTTAATTATATTCTCTGTAATTATTGTATTTTCTTTCTTGTTTAGTCCTATTTGCCTATAAATAGGCCATATATTATACAGTTTGTAGGACACAGAAATAAGACAATTATCAATTTCTTTAAGGTATCAAAGCTAGGTTAGGAGTAGTCTCGCCGCCGCCACAAGTAGGCAACATTGTCTCCAACGTGTCATCGTCTGCTTGCGTCGTCGTGTCGTCTACTTGGCAACGTTCAGTCGCCACCGCCAGCTCCAGAGTGGCCGTCTCACAGCCGGCCTCCTCAGACCACGCAGGTCACGCCGGCGCCGGCCTCCTTAGACCACACCGGCGCCGCTCGCCTCAGGTCGCCGCCCCTGTCCTCTCGCGTAACACGCGGACGCCGCCGTACCCAGGTCGCCACCCCTGCCCTCTCGCGACGCCGACGCCGACGCTGACGCCGCCGCCACCGCTCACCTCCATTCCTCAGGCCGTCGCCGCCGCAGTCGCCTCAGTCCGTCGCCGCCCATCGCCGCTTGCCGTCACCACCTGAAGCACCGCTGCCTTCCTTCAGAAGGTCGAAACCCTATATTTCCTTTTCCCTTGCTGTTGCGCTGCAAACCCAAAGTCCAAACCCTTTATTCATATATTTATTTATTTATATATTTATTTATTCTTTAAAAAAAAACATTTTCACCTCTTCTACCATGTCTCAATTGCATCGACTCTCGATTCCATTGTCCGTCCTATTGATATTATATTGGATGGATCCAATTATAGTATCTAGGCTCAGAATATGACAGTTTTCTTGAAAGGACGTCGATTATGGCGCTATGTGACTGGAGACATTCCTGAACCCGTACAGACCAACAGCGAGACGAAAGTGGCATTTGCAACTTGTCTGGAAGACTGGGACAGTATTCACTACAAGATTCTGTCTTAGTTCATCAACACCTCTATTCCGTCCATCAACAGTCTTCTTCCCAAACTTGGGAATGCTACCATTGCTTAGAATTTTTTGGCTAAATGATACAATTGCACCTATGATGCCTCCTTGAAATTTCAACTGGAAGCCAAACTTTATCTGATGCGTCAGGAACCCGGTTAGTCTATTGCTGATTTCTATTCCCAGACCAATCATATTTGGGAACAGTTATCTGTTGCAGATCCAAAGCTCGAATGCTCTAAAGACATTCAAATGTTTGGTTCTTGGCTTGATCGCCGTAAATTTATGGGCTTTATGAAGGCTCTTCGGGATGATTTTGAATCTACTCGAGCCTCCCTTCTTCATCGTCAACCACTTTCGACTTTGGATGCTGTGATTTTTGAACTTATCTCTGAAGAGACTCGCCATTTCACTATGAAGCTGCAATCTTCTGATATAGCTCTTGCCACTGCTTCTCGTAGTGTACTTTCTCGTCTTCTACTGGTCGTTCCTCCAAGACTAGTTTTTGCAAGTGGTGTAAACGCAATGGTCATACCATCGATGAATGTCGCAAGTTCAAGTCCTATTAGCATAAACAAACTTCCCAACAGACAGCTGCGGTTGTTTCCACTACTTCGTCTACATCCGAGTCTTCTTCCCAGTTCACTTATCTCACTGTAGTTGACGTGAAGGACTTAATTCACCAGGTTTTGTCTCAATCCTCCACTGCCTTGTCCATCACCTCAGGTAAATTTCAATGGTTTATAGACTCTGTTTGCTGTAATCATATGGCATTTGATGCCACTATGTTCTCTCATAAAACTGCTCTTTCTCCCAATCCTACTATTTACACTGCCGATGGTTCCCATATGCTTGTTAGCCATATAGGGTCTATTTTTACTTCTCACTTATCTGTCGGTGATACTTACCTTGTGCCTAAACTTTTCTTAAATCTTCTTTCTGTTGGTCAACTTTGTGAGTTAGGTCTTGACCTGAGATTCTCTAACAACGGTGTTGATGTACAAGATTCACAGATGGGTCAGCTGCTTGGGACAAGCCATAAAGTTGGACGTCTTTTCAAGCTCACATCACTGCAGCTTCCTTCTTCCACAACCAATTCTATGGCTGCTATCACTATCTCTTCCCGTTTGTGACACTCCCGACTCGGTCATGCTTCACTTTCACGTGTCCAATTCTTAGCTTCGTAAGGTCACTTAGGTCATGTTGACTTTCAGTCCTTTGATTGTATTCCATGTCATCTCGGGAAGCAAACGCATTTACCTTTTAATAAAAGTGACTCTCTTTCATCTGCACCTTTTGACCTCGTTCACTCTGATATTTGGGGTCCCGCACAGACTCCAACTGAGGGGGGATCTCGTTATTTTGTTATTTTTGTGGATGATTACAGTCGCTACACTTGGATCTATCTTTTACAGCATTGGTCTGAGCTCACCACTGTTTACCAAAATTTTCATAAAATGGTGCAGACTCAATTGTCTTGTACCATTAAAACTTTTCGTTCAGATAATGCAATGGAATACAAGGATAAATCCTTTTTGGGCATCTTACAGCAAAATGGGATAATCTCTCACCATTCTTGCCCATATACCTCACAAAAAAATTGTAGAGCAGAACGTAAACATCGTCACCTTCTAGATACCGTAAGAGCACTTCTCATTTCTGCTTATCTTCCAGAACGTTTTTGGAGTGAAGCTGCTCTTATTGCTGTCTACATCATCAATCGTGTTTTCTCTTCCACTATACATAACAAAACTCCTTTTGAGCTTCTCCATGGTATGAACCCTACCTATTCCTTACTTCGAGTTTTTGGATGTGTTTGTTT
>JAULJZ010164225.1:0-25990 GCA_032270985.1 Heliamphora pulchella | reverse complement strand
TTCACCGAAGGACCGCAGCCCCAACTAATGCATCGTCAACCAGAGTTAACATTCACCCAACCATGATCAAATATCATGCTTCACATACAACCCGCACAACACACGCAACACATGCATCTTCATGATCGCATATTTTGCTCTTCATTATGCATGAATGCACTTTCAGGACCACATTTTCGTCCCAACTAACGCATCTTAAAAACCAGAGTTTTTATGCACACAACGATGCACAAACACCACGTTTCACATAACGTCATCCCCGAAGAACGACAACAAACCCCCAAGGCCACATCACGATCAGCCAAAAAAAGAAAAAAAAAACACCCCACATAGGAGTTCAGTCGACTGAAAAGCTATTGGAATTTCACGAATTTTCCAGTGTCTCAAGTCAGTCGACTGAACTCACACACTGTCCAATCAGTCAACTGAACTCTCCACTTCAGTCGACTAAACTTCAGAAAAACCCTGACGCGACGGAAAATCTTTTACATTTTCGTGAACCAACCCAAATAAAACCCACCAACTCACATGTTTTTGAAACCCACAGACATACACGGGCCCACAACCTCGAAAGAAACCCCAAAAAAACACTAAAAAAAAACCTTTTTGTCCAACCAACCCATTTCAAGAACAAAACCCAATATTTTTTAACATAACTTTTCATGCATTTATAAATGGTAAAAACACATACAATTCTACGTAGCACCCTTTTAAGATATAAGAGTTCAGGATCCTACCTCGTTGAGTTAAAAACTCAACGCCTCGAACACTGTAAAAAACGAATTTTGTCGAAACGAGATTCCGTCCAGATGAACGCGAAGCTCTCAGCGAGGATAACAAGGATCCACTACCCAATCGCTAAAAACCAAACCCGAGCCCAAAGAAAATCTAGAGAGAAGGTAGAGCTTTTTGTTTGAGAAAGCTAACAAGTTTCAAAATCTATAAATATCTAACCAAGGGTTGCTATTTATGGGGTCCACCGAAAATATTTGTTTTTTTGTTTAACCACAACGCCCAACGGCCTTGGAAACCAACCCAAGATGCATTTCTAAGCTCGAACATGCATAAAACACATAAACATGCTATTATAACACGTCGAAACAACACGTCGAAACATCGCAAAAATAAAACAGGTCACGGTCTCACATCTGGCGAGGGTTGTTAGGTGGTCGGCAAGGGTTTTGAGTGGTTGCCGAGGGTAATTGGGTGGTCGGCGATGGTCTTAGGGTTGAGCGAAGAGGTCAACAAGTGAGAGAGAGAGTCGGCGAGGGGCTAGTGTGGTCTGGCGAGGGTTGTTGGGTGGTAAGCAAGGGTTTTAAGTGGTCGGCGAGTGTTGTTGGGTGGTCGGTAAGGGTCTTGAGTGGTGCGTCGATGACTAGCGGCTTGAGTTTGGGACTGTCGGGGACTGGCGGCTACAGGTCTGTGGTTTTCGGCGACGATTTGGGTCTAGCGATTGGGGTTTAGGTGGCATCTAGGGTTACCAAAGGTCCGGTGGCTCTGATACCATGTTAACAGACATAATTAGGTTGAATGAGAGCATCAACCCTAATAGGGCACGCAACGGTTTATTTATATACGAGATAGAACATACAATAAGGTACAGTGTGCCCAACCACACCGGATAACAAATAATAAAGCGAACAATAAGTAAAGCTAACTATCAAGCTAACAAGAGAGAGAGAGAGAGAGAGATGACCTTATTTGAAATAGGACCTTGTGCAAGGTAAGGCTTTTCATTGCGTAAATGGTGAAAGCCATATGCAACTTGTGCATCCATTCCTACATCCAAGTATAAAAATAAGAGATTGAACAAAACACTAAGGATAATGTGCTCGTTGTAAGCAAGTCAATAAGTGTTGCACTAAAATCTAAGACAGATCATACAATTACATACTTTGTCTTAGGTATCAACTTTGCCTTTTTCCAGTCTCTTTTGTTTTTGGCTTTTGTTTGAGTTGTTTCTTATATAAAAAAATTCTCCTTCAAAGTTGAAGGGAGGGAGTAACTGAAAAGTTACATGCTGGAAAAAGGTTAAGCTAGCAAACCCTTTCAAGTTGGGTAAGTGTTGCTCAGTGAATGCAATGAGTGCTGCTACTACTGAAATAAACATAAAATCAGCATACAAGTAATTCACTGTACTTAAACCGGAAACCTCAAAGGATGCAATTTAATTCACCAAATCTATTTGGTAAACAATAAACTGAGGAAATATGAATCATGTATCGTTTCTTAAGGTCAAAATGGCATACCTATGCTGAAGTAATTATAAAATACTCCTTCATAATAAGACACTTTCTCAGGCAACTCCCCATCTATTTCCAATCCCTGCACAATCCATCAACGTTCAAAACATTCGAAAACGAAAAACTACTTGAAGTGTTGAACTTATTGTACCGCATAGTTTTCGGATTGAGAATGATTAGAAAATATATTGAGAACGAAAAACCATAGAAGGCATTTTTATATATCATCTAACCCAACATTTCCCATCCCCACGGATTGCTTATTTCTACTTATTTAGATGAGGCACACAAGAGGTACGTGCAGGAAATGAAATTGAACACACAAGATTATTATTGGCTGGAAACCTTATTGAGGGAATCATGATTTTTTGAATGTCCCATTACATCATTATAATCCAAAAAAAAAATTCAATGTGTCAAGCAACAAATTCCTACTATGAAACTACATAACAATAACAACTCAAAAAGGAAGGCAAGATATTTTTTAAAAAAAAATAACATTAAAAAAAACTAGGACAGCGGACATGATGATACAAAGTGTTTCAACTTGGTATCAGAGCTTTTGATCTTGACCTAAATTAATCCAAAGATCAGCTCAAGTGTTTCACAGGGGCTGACGGCACCATGTCAACGCTGAACACCATGTTGACGTCAACAGTCATACGCCCATCGGAGGAAAGCCGCCCCTCCACCTTGGTCACCTCTCTCCCCTGATCATTATGGTGTTTATAGAATTATTCCATGCCATCTAATGTGAGTTTTTGTTTTTGAATGGTTTTCGGAATATTAGCTCCTTTTTTCTATGATATGATTTCGATCATTGTTGGTCGGTCTTGCTTCTTTTGATTGTTGTTGGCGGGGTTGCTGCTTTTGATTCCAACTCAATTCTTCGTCATTAATAGCATCGATTTCCACCTTCTGTGTCTAGTTTAGATTGTGAAGTGTGTCACTTAGGCAAACATCACCATAGCTCTTTTCCTTCTAATAATTATGATCGTGAGTCTGCATTTTTTGATGTAATCCATACTAATATTTGGGTTCCTTCTCAAACTCTTAGCATTAATGGATATCTCTATTTAATTATCTTTCTTGATGATTACTATCGTTTGAGTTGATTATTTTTAATGAAGAATAAATTTGAGTTGCCTCTTATTCTTACCAAATATTATAATGAGATCTTAACACAATTTTCCAAACAAATGGAAATAATTCGATCTGACAATGCTTTGGAATATATGCAGTCGATTGTTGACTCCTTTTGTGTGAATCGTAATATTATTCATTAAACTAGTTGTGTCTATACCTCTCAGCAGAATGATATCGCTAAGCATAAGCATCGACACATGTTAAATGTTGCACGTACTTTGTTATTCCAAATGAAGGAACCTAAAAAATTTTGGGGGGATGTTCTTACTACATGTCATCTCATTAATTACATGCCCTCTATGGTGTCGAACAATTAGTCACCATTTTTCTTGCCCTGGTTCCTCGCCTTTTTCTCTCATTCCTCGGGTATTTGGTGTGGAGACCCGGTACGACTTTTTTTTTTTTTTTTTATCATTAATTATTTTAACGTAAATAAATTATTGGTGAGGATTTCTGATGATGTATATTGCATGATGTATAAAGTTGGCATGTATGGAGACCCCGGGACATTTAATTGTAATTAATTTTAGGATGTCAGAAAATTATAATAATTTAATTTTAATTTAATTAAAATTAGCTAGGAGATTAAGAAAGGGTTGTGAATTTAAATATACAAAAAAAAAAAGAGAAATGAAATGAATGTATGCTCTTATGGGACATTCTAGAAGAATTGTGAGACGAAGGCAAAAAAAAATTAAAAAGGAGCCCAAGTTCCCCCCACCCACCCACCCCGACGCCTCCTCTTCCTCCTTCACTTCTGTTTGTTTTTCTTTGCTTCCATGGCTATGGACTCAAGAGCTCTAACCTCACTTCTCACCAAAAATTGATCCTCCTCCGCTCAAAATTGGAAGTTTCCGAGTGAGATTCAAGCTACTCTAAACAAGAGCTTAACATTGAATCATCTAGAAGCCAAATCCAAGAAGGGCTGAAACCTAGGGTTTTCGAATTTTGCGAAATTCAAAGCTTTGGGGCTCCAAGAGGAAGAATTTTGACTTACTTTGGTATTTTGAGTTGATTTGTGTTGATTTTATTTAAGAACCTCATGAAACCCTAAATTTTAAGAGATTAATCAAAACTTTAGCTAATCCATGTGTTGTTGGGTTTCGGATCATAGTGTTTGATTTATATTGTGAAATTTGGACACCCAAGTAGTAATTAAAGCTATGTAACTTAATGATTTGTGGATTTGAGAGCTAAAAACCATAACCTAACTCAAAGCATAAAATATTTTATCAAATCCTGGTTCAATTTTGATGTATTTAACTTGACATTTTGAAAAATAGATAAAGTGTGGGAAGATTGAGCACTAACTGAGATATTTGTACAATATAACTTGTGAAATTGTGATTGAAGGTTAAATTCATGGTTAATTTGAAAGATTTGGGAGTTGTTGTGGACAAATCCCAAGTTTGAGTAATTGAAATATATTAATTTCATATAGAATGAATTTAAATTGGTGGGTTTGGGTCTTGGTATTGGATGCTGTGCATGTGAGTGGTTGAACCATAAAATTGAGTTAATTTAAGAGATTAGTTAAGTGATATGTTGGGGTTTAACTTAAAATTCTTGAGAATTATAGCATGAATTAGATGTTATACATATAAATATGGTATAGTGATGTATAGTTGTGTAATGGATTGATATGAGGAATTTATTCCCATGGTTGGGGCTCATGAGTTAAATTGATGAAAATGAAATGATTAACTTGCATTGGGAACCGATGGTTGGTTGTGGAATAAGTTGGGCTTGACTAGCTCCATGGGAAAAGATAAGAAATTTGCGCAAGTTGGGTGCCCTACCCATCGAGTTAGCCTCCGAAAAAGTGTGCACGGATTGCCTACCCATCGGCGTTCCTAAGGGAAACCGAAAAAGGTAGTTGTCGTGGTGAATTATAGAGCGTGCTATTATCCATCAGGCTTCACGTAGGCGGATGGAGGATAATAGCTAGGGGTCTCTATAAGTTGCACCCGGTGTCAGTTTGAAACTTAATTAATAAATCGAATAAACTCGGAAATTTGGTAAGAAATTAAATAAGATGAATAAAAATGAATTGAGACGAATAGGATGGGAACAAGTAAGAATGAAACGGGTGATACACTTGAATATTTGGATTATAAGTGGAGATTAAAGAATAACTAATATGTTAAGATGGGAAATTGATGAGAAATGAGTTTCGTGTTAACTCCATCGTGTGTGGATGAAGACTATGGCATTTGTGCATAAGTACTTGTTTATTTTGCATAACGGCATCCATACACTCACACCTTACATATCATGCATAATATCATTTTTAGCCTCTATCCTACAAGTTTCGGCTCACGTAGCTTAATTAAATGTTTTTCAGATTCAAGTGAGAAAGAAAAGTCTTAGGAGAATTCTCGCAAGGTTGACATGGTTCTATGAAGTCGTGAAGAACCTACGTTTTGTGTTTTGATTACATTTTGAGATTTTGATTGTAATATGTAAATCATTTCGTAAAGTGTAAGGAAGTTGGATAGAACTTATAGGTTATGATAAATCATGTAGTTATGTTCAAATGTTTTTATCTCAAAGTCTCAAATTGTAAAACTTAAAGAATTTCATGAACTTTCTTATCCCTTTGGATGAATGTAACCATAATTGACAATATTATGAAGTATGGGATGTTTGTATGGAAATTTGAAGCTTATTTCATGTTTTGAAGTTACTTGTAAAATAGTTGGATACTTTGAAATTATGTTCGAGACTCAAAACAGGACAATTGCTAGTTTGGCCTCGGGATAGTGGGTCCTCGAGCGGTGGGGGTCCGCTCGAGCTGTGCATGAAGAGAAAAACATGGGATGCTCCCGGCCAATTGGCCGCTCGAGTAGACTTAGCTGTGTTGGGTTGAAAATTTATTTTCTTAAATCAAATTCTCTCGAACCCTCTTATAAGATGATATGAAGTCTAAAAAGCCCTTATTTATATAGTTTTACTTCCTTTTTTCAAATAGTTATTTAAATATCATTTTAACGAGATTTTTTAGCCTAAAACCGAATTTTAACAAAGTTTTCATCAATTTGGCTTTCTATGTCGGGTTAATGTGGTTGGTTCACGTGCCTCGATTTTGAGGGCGTGACATTTGGTTTCGTTACCTTTGTTCATGTTTTTATCCAAGTCTTAATAAGTTATCTCCCCGGGCTCACAAGTGTTTTTTCTTGGGTACTCCCGGACTCAAAAAAGATATTGTCACTATCATCCAAAGTCTGGTCGATATTTTGTTAGTGCTGATGTCACATTCTTTGAGTCGATTTCCTTCTTTATTTCTGCTAGTCAAGACATGTCTTCAGACCTTCTCTGGTGTCATGAGGGGGAGTTCACCATTGCTACGGTTTCTTTTCCAATCCCCCTTCTTGTCCAGGTACAATTTCCTCCCTTATCGGTGTATCACCGATCTCAGAATAGGCCTGCTGTATTTTATGGCCCAACTAAATCATCTTCCCCATCTACGGTCCTTCTTTTAGCTAATGAACTACCTATTACTTAGAGGAAAGGTAAACGTACTTGTACTAAACATGCAATTGCTCAGTACATTTCTTATGATCAGGTCTCTTCTTGCCTTCATTCCTTTTCTTATGCCTTGTCTATTATTGTTATTCCTTCTTATAAGCAGACTATGTCATTATCTGGATGAAAACACACTATGAATGAGGAGATGAGTGCTCTTCATTAGAATCAGACTTGGGAGCTCATTTTTCTCCCTCCTAGCTATAGTCTCCTCGCACATAACCATGTCTTCGTGGAACTCCTACAAGCAAGCTTTGAAGTTCTCGAGCATAGCCAACACCTTTGATTGGAAGGACTCATTGCCCTGTTGCACGTCATGCACCACGGAGTTGACGGTAGCCAGCATGCCATCCTTCAGGTCCTTGATCTCCCCTTTGAGATCCTCCACCTCCTGATGTAAGCTCTACTCCAACACGTCAAGCTGATACCCTAAGTCGGCCACGACAAACTCCACCTTTCCAAGCCGTGCATCCATAGCTACAACAGTATCACGAGACTTATCCTTGCTCCTCTTTGTGTTAGCATCCCTCTTGGAGGTTTGCTCATTCACCACCTTGTCCATGCCGAATGACATCGTGCCTCCTCTTCCCTACTCGCGTAGCCTTCGTTACCTGCTCTGACACCAAGTGTCATGGCCTTGGGTTTTCCAAGCCAACTGTGCGGCACTTAGACGCTCACAACTCAACTTGTGATGCTAAGTAAGCCTATCTTCTAAGAACTCCGAAGATTAATAGAGAGGAAGGCTAGGCACTTTAGAGTTAGGAAGAAGAAAGTGTATTGTCTAAGAGAATTGAGATTACAACTCTTGCTTGGTTGGTTGAGTGAGTGCCTTGGCCAAATGAGACCACCTCGTTATATAGACACCTCCAAGTACAATGAACGGCCAGAATTGCAACAAGTGTCGATGATCTAACAACTGGGAAAGTTCTAGAACCCATTCTAGAAGCTTGCCACCTCCATACTAGAATACTCTATCCTATTCTACAATTCTATACATAATTCCATGGATATTAAAAAGTTCTAGATAACCTTAGATTCATCTAGGCTTCTCTAGAATGTTCCAAACCCATCCGCAATTCTCTAGGCACTTGAAGGTTCTTCCAAATGCTAGACTATTCTATGATGTTCTGGAATCTTATACGAGCCTCATTTGCCTTGTTCTAGCCTTCTCGATGCTTGAAATCTAGCAGGTCGTGACAATTGGCTCAAAAAGAACAATGCACACATAACGGACATTTATAGCCATCACAACATGGGGAAAAAAGGGCTTCAATGGAACTGAACTAAAATGTACTAACAGAGAATTCCTCCATGAGATCCTGTTGCTCATGAGGATAGTGATGAACAGAACAAAAGTAGTCCTGCAGAAGCAACCAACTATAAACAAAATGCATTTAAAATTGCAAAAATCACTACCTGGTCAGGGGAACACTCCTCAACATGCTTCAAAGAATGAGGTGGATCCACAACTTCCTCCGCTGGCATTGATATTGAAACATTCCAGCTGCAGAAGAAGACAATGTTATATTTCATAGAACTGCCATGCGTATAAAAAGATGTTTTGACCAGAAACAGGCACAAATACATAAGCACGTAGAATATCAAGTGTAATCTAGAAAATTAGTAATTGACATCCAAGCATACATATTATATGTCTATACATATGTTTATGTCTATCAGAGAGCAAAAAAACAATATTTAACATGAGAATGACATGTTCTAGAAAGCATATGCTAAATATCAGTGTTTAGTGTTTACAAACAAAATAAAATAAGACATTGCCTCAATCCCAAAAAACTTGAAACTAAATTCATAAGCCTTTGTGAGCACTGAGCACCAACTTTGAATCCAACAATGACAATAGTAGTAAAGCCATCTAGCAATGAGCCCTATCCAATCAGCCATATGCTAGTCTTACCCATAGTTCAGACATGAGGCTCAAACACAAAATGTAAACCCATATTTATCCCCAAAAAAAAAAGGATAAGAGCTCAAAATATGTGTGGGAGCCAATTTCAGTACATGTAGTAATGAAAGTGATCCTATTTTTTCTCGGATTGACAGATTTTTGGTATCGTCAAAATGGGTCTAAATTTTATAATGCCAGACAGGTTGCAATGCCTAGACCGGTGTCAGATCACCTTCCAATGCTTCTTGATTGTGGAGGGATTAGCTCTAGGAAGAGCCCTTTCCACTTCGAAAATACGTGGCTCAAGAAACATGGCTTTCTGGAGAGAGTGGGTCAATGGTGGGGAAGTATTTGGTGGAGGGTGATCTGAGATACATGGTAACAATGAAATTGAAGCTTTTGAAATCAAAAAACATCAAACAGTGGAATAAGGAGGTTTTCGGGAATCTGAAGTTGCAAAGCAAGGGTCTTGTATCTTAGACAAGGGATGAATAAAAACGAAGAAAGTTATGGATTATCTGAAATGGAGATCTTGCCTAGGGTGGAGGCCAACGAAGAGTTGGGTAAAGTCATTCTTATGGAGGAAATTAGTTGGAAGCAAAAAAGGGATGACCCTTTGGCTTAAGGAAAGGGTGGGAAGGCTGAGTTTTTTTTCACAAATCGGCCAATTTGCATAGGCGGCAAAATTTTATTGGCAATTTGGTGGTTGATGGGGTGGAAATAAGGAACTAGAGGAAATCCGCAGAGAGGTGATAGTGTAGAACAATTGTATGAGGATCTTTCCATAGAAACTTGTTCTAGGAGACTGGGGCTTGATGGCTTAGATTTTGACACGATTTTAGTGGAGGAGAGAGAGTTTAGAGGAACCTTTTGCCGAGGAGAAAGTGGTGGTTGCTTTTAAAGAATGTAATGCTGATAAAGCTCCAAAGTCAAAAGATTTCTCTATTGCTTTCCTGCGGCATCATGAAGTTCATTAAGGGGGAAACCTATGGCTTTCTTTCATCAATTTAATGACGACAGTTATTTAGTGGGGAACATCTATAAGTTGCTTGCCAAGGTATTAGACTTTAAGAGTGAAGAGAGTTGTCTGTAGTGTCATTTTCAAAACCTAAAATTCTTTTGTTGGTGGAAGGAGTTAAAGTGCAAAGAAGTAAATCTTTAGGTTTTTGAGAGAAAGAGAAACAGAAGAAAGAAGACTAGAGAAGAAATTAGGATTTTAGGAATATAATCAGTTAGGTTAGAAACAAAAGAGAGAAGACGATAGAAAAAATTAGAATTTTAAGAACATAATCAGTCTCCTCTACCTAACATCTATTTATATTAAAACACTATATAATATAATGACAAAAGTACTCTTAATACAGAAAATAAAAACTAACACTCCCCCTTAAGCTGGAGCATATAGGTCAAATATGCCCAGCTTAAAAGAAATGAAGTAAATAAATGATGAACGAGCGAAGAGTTTGGTGAAGATATTGTCAATCTGATCTACCGAACGAAAGTAGGGAGTGATAATCCATTTGTGCAACAGCAAATCCCAAATCAAATAACAATCAACGTTAATATGTTTAGCCTGCTACTGAAAGACTAAATTATTTGCAATAAAAATCGTAACCTAGTTATCACATAACATTTGCATAGAGGCAATAGATGTAAGACCAAAATCAAGTAGAAGAGAGTGGACCCACAACATTTTAGAGGCAATATGGGCCATAACACGACACTTAAGTTCAGCACTCGAACTAGCAATCACAGACTGTTTTTTACCGCCAAGTCACAAGATTGCCACCAACGAAAGTACAATATCCCAATGTTGACCGCGATCAAAACAACTATCAGCCCAATCCGCATCACTAAAACCAACAAACACATAATCAGAGGCCCGATATAACAAACTGCGACCAAGAGCACACTTCAAAAACCGCAAGATACAACTAACAACATCATAACAAAGCTAGCTAAGGGAATGCATACATTAGCTAACCACCCCAACAACATAAGTAATGTCGGGACAAATAACCGTAAGATAAATGAGTTTACCAAGCAACGATAACGACCAGGAAAGAGAGCACCAGACTTAACATCAAGCTTAACGGTAGAATCCATAGACGTATCAACTAGATCAGCACCAAAGAACCCAGTGTCAAAAAGAAGATCAAGTACGTACTTGCGTTGGGATTAAGAAATTTCGCGAAAGGAAGGAACAACCTCAATTCCTAGAAAGTAATGGAGAACGCCTAAATCCTTGATGTGAAAATGTTGAGCCAAATGTCGTTTCAAAGCAGCAATACCATTAAAATTATCACCAGAAATAACGATGTCATCAACATAAACAATCGACACAATAGTACCAACAGAAAAATGATGAACAAAGACTAAATAATTAGATGTGGAACAACAAAAATCGTAAGCAAGAACAACGGAGCTTAAGTGATCAAACCAGGCATGAGGAGATTGCTTCAAACCATATAGAGTCTTAGGTAAGCGTAGACAAGGTTCTCACTACCAGGCATAGCATAACAAAGAGGTTGAGCCATATAGACCTCCTCCTAAAGATCACCGTAAAGAAAGCGTTCTTAATATCAAGTGATATAAAGGCCAAGAACGACTAACAGCAACGGAGAGAAGAATGCAAACAGAATTAAGTGAGCCATAAGTGAAAAGGTCTCCAAATAATCAACGCTATATGTTTGAGTGTAGCCTTTGGCCACTAGACGAGCCTTAAGACGTTCCCCAGCTACAACCAAAAGTTTGTTTTCCGAAAGGAAGAGGAATAAGCTCTCAAGTGTAATTCTGATGAAGGGCACTCATTTCCTCATCTATAGCTTGCTTCCATCCAAACAAGACATAACCTGCTTATGAGAAGTGGGAAAAGAAAAAGCAAACAAGGCAATAGCAAAGGAAAAAAAGCAAGAAAAGACACGAGCATGGCAAATATACTGAGTAATGGGTGTACCCGAAAAAAACACATTTACAAGCCCAAAGTGAAAGCTTGTAAAGGCTGGGATCGAAAACATAAACAAATGCATCCAAACATTCAAGAAGCAAGAGAGAAGGGGGAAGAAGGGTATGAAAAGGAAAAAGGAGACTTCTGATGGAGGAGGCAGAAGGCATACAATTAATGAGATGACTGGCATTACAAACAACATCACCCTAAAAACATTTCAGTACATGCATGTGGAAAAACAAGGTATGTGCAGCATCTAATAAATGATAATACTTACGCTCAGCGACACCATCCTGCTGAGATGTATGAGCACAACTAGTCTGATAAATGGTATTACGATCAACACAAAGAAACAACAACAAACTGCATGTATTCTAAGGCATTATCAGATCAAAAAACTTTAATACACCGACCAAATTGGGAAAGAATTTTATTATAAAACTTAGTAAGCATATAAGGTAACTCAGATCAGTGCTTTATTAAAAAAGCCTCATGCGAGAAAAATCATCGACAAAAATAACCAAATAGAAATATCCATTAATAGTAAGAGTTCGAGAAAAACCCCAAATGTCCGTGAGGACTACATCAAAAGACTCAAAAGCACGACTATGACTATTACGAGGAAAGAAACTACGGTGATGCTTGCTACACTGACACACTTCACATTCTAAACTGTAATGAGAATGAGAATAATGGAAAGTCGTATACAACTAGATAAGCGAGCACACTTATTTTTATTAAAACGAGAAAACACCATTACATCCACACAACCATACACGCACAATAATAATAATAATAATAATAATAAGCTACTACTAACACCTCTCTCAAGCTACAGCATATATATCAATCATGCCCAGCTTGTTATATAAATATGAGACACGCAAACCTGGTAATAAAAATATTTTCCACCTATTCGCCAGTAGGAATAGAGCCAAATTTAACGCCTTTCTGATATTCCTCACGAACAAAATGGCAATCAATTTCGATATACTTCGTCCTCTCATGAAAGACGGGATTGGTGGTAATATAAATAGCAAAGGTATTATCAATCCAAAGTCTAGCCGATCCTATAAGAAGGAGTGCAACTATGTCAAAATCTGCTGAAACCACATAATCTCAACAGTAGCTAGAGTCATAGCCCGGTATTCGACCTCAGCATTAGACCTGGATACCACAGTCTGCTTCTTGCTCTTCCAGGAAACTAAGTTTCCACCAACAAATATAGAATAACCAGATGTGGATCTCCTGTCAAAAGTGTAGCCAGCCCAATAAGCATTAAAGTATTCTTCCATGCCCATATGGCCATGATCAGAAAACTGGATGTCCTTCCCCGGATTTTTGTGCAAGTACCGAAAAATGCGTAACACCACTTGCCAATGAGGAACACGGAGATCAGACAAAAACTAACTACACTTACTAGATAAGCAATATCTGGACGAGTCATCGTAGTAAGATAATTTAGCTGTCCCACTGTACTGTGATACTGATCAGGATTGAAAAGAGGCACTCCTTTCTTCGGTTCTACTTTGACATTAGTCTCCATAGGGGAATCCACTCATTTAGCATTCATATATCCTGCGAATTCCAGAATGTCAAGAACATACTTCCGCTAAGAAATGAACACGCCTTTTTTATTCGTGGTTACTTCAATGCCCAGGAAATATTGAAATTCACCAAAATCTTTCGTATAAAACTTGGTGCCCAAGAATGATTTAAGCTCAACAATCCATTCACTATCACTACCAGTAATAACAATGTCATCCACATAAACGACGAGTAATATGCATCCCGCTGAGGTATGACGAAAGAATACAGTATGATCCTTTGCTAATTGTTAAGGACCAAACTCCTGTACTACGGAACTGAAACGGCCAAACCAAGCCCTAGGAGACTACTTCAGACCATATAAGGATCGCTTTAATCGACATACATGATTAGGAGATCCCTCCTGAGCAACAAAGCCGGGTGGTTGCTCTATATAAACCTCTTCCTCCAAATCACCATGAAGGAAGGTATTCTTCACATCGAGTTGATATAAGAGCCACTGTTGGGATGCAGCCAACGATAAGAACAGATGAACGAAGACCATCTTCGCAACAGGAGAAAAAATATCAAAGTAGTCAAGGCCATAGGTCTGAGCATAGCCCTTGGCCACTAAACGAGCCCTCAAACGCTGAAGAGTGTTATCAGAATAAAGTTCGATAGCATAAACCCACTTACAGCCGATCACAGTCTTCCCAGGAGGAAGACTCACCAAGTTCCACGTATTATTAGCCTCAAGAGCATTCATTTCCTCAATCATAGCCTTGCGCCAACTAGGATGAGAAAGAGCATCGACAACAGAGTAAGGCAAAGTATGCTGATCAAGGGTAGTAATACCCTGCTGGACAGTAGCAAGTAAACCACGATAGGATGTAGTATATAAGGAATGATCTCTACAACTACAATAAGATTTGTGTAAAGCAATAGGAGGGTCACTTACCTGACCAGAGGTTGGATCCGGCTGAGGAGAAACTAACTCGAATAGAGGAGAGGTGGTGGAGCCTAGTGAAACTGAGGAGTCGAAAGATAATGAAAGAATAGGTGCCTCTGAGGCAGCAAATGGAGAGTCCTCGGGAATATCAACCGAAAGACTGGCCACGGGAGAAGATGCCACTGGTAAATCAGGGGAGGACTGATAAAGCAGAATCTGATCTAAACTAGCATCAACAGTAGAGAAAGGTGTAGTGGCCGAGCCATAGAATGGAGTAGATTCAACAAACACCACATCTCGGGAAACAATAAATCGTCGCAAGTCAGGACTATAACACCAATGTCCTTTCTGAGTCTTAGGATATCCCGTGAAGGCACACTTTAGTGCTCGAGCATCCAACTTTTTCACATTCGGCCTGGTATCTCTCACATAATAAACACACCCAAAGATCTTGAGTAGTAAAGAAAAAGGAATCTGCTGAGAAAGTAAAACCAACAAAGGTGTAGCACCATGTAGGATAGAGGAGGGCAATCTATTAATAAGATAACATGCAGTCATCATAGCTTCACCCTAGAATACTTTGGGAGCCCGCATCTGAAACATCAAGGCACGTGCAGTTTCCAGGAGATGTCAATTCTTTCTCTCAACCACCCCATTCTGCTGAGGTGTGTCAGGGTATGATGTTTGGTGAATAATTCCATGTGTACGCAGATATGAATCCAACAAGCCACCAACGTACTTACCTGCATTATCACTACGAAGGATTTTCATAGTTGTGCCAAATTGAGTATGGACTTCATTATAAAAGGCAGTGAACATAGTAGATAATTCAGACCGCTTTTTCATAAGATAGAGATAAGTAATGCGAAAATAATCATCAATGAAAGTCACAAAATACTAAAAACCAAATAAAGATGTGACAGGACACAGACCCCAGATATCTGAGTGGACTAAAGAAAAAGGACTCGTGGTTCTATTATTCTTTCTGGACACATGGCACACGCAGGTGCTTAGCAAATCTACACGACTCATATTCTAACTGTGTAACTTGACTTAAATTGGGGCATAATTTCTTTAAACTTGGCAAAGAGGGATAATCCAATCGACAATGTATATCCAAAATCTAAGACAATCGCCCGGAACATGCAACATCCAAAGTCTCATCCAACACATACAGGCCACCTACCACCCGTCCTTTACTAATAGTATTCCTCGAAACCAGATCCTAAAAAACACTGATCAGAAAATAAAGTTACTGAGCAGTTCAAATCCCTGGTAATACGACTCACAGATAGTAGGTTAAATGGATTAGCACAAGTATGTAAAACATCAGAGAGTGTAATAGATAGAGATAGAGTAGCTACTCCCAACCTTTTCACCTCCAAAGTTCCTCCATTGGCAACAATCACCCCATTATGTTCTGAGGTCAACTGATAAGATAAAAAAGTACCTGTGGAGTGGGTCGTATGGGCAGATGCACCCGATTCTATCACCCATGATCTGAGGGTGGCCATACATGCAGCTAGATTACTAGCAACTGTGGCAGATGGAGTATTGGCTGTGTTCCCAATCCTTATCTGAATGAACTGATTATATTCCTCCTACGTCATATCTATAGTTCTCCGCTCAGAAGAAGGGGGAGGAGCATCATACTCGGTCACGGCATTGGTTACCGAGGATGTAGGACGTCCCTGCTCTGTTCATCCGTCTGAAGACCTCAGATAAACCAGGGCAGGTCATTAGTCGAGGCAAATGTCTCCTCGAGTATGGCCCATACCTCTCGAACAGTCGTGGCATTAGCCACCAGAATCTCAACGGAGAACTCGATTGAATTCGACATCTTACTCAATAATCGTGCGTCATCTCGCTTCCATCTCTTATACTCATCAAATCTCTTCTCCAGAGGATCTTCAAACAAATGGTCTTCTTTTTCCATACCTTCAACTGTAAGTAATTTCTTCTTCTTCCATAATGTCTGTTTGCAGTCCAGTCAACTTCAAATCCACCAATCGTGTGGATGACGAAAACACATCCGTGATTCCTCCTTGTCTATCAGTTCTCACTAGAGAATCCTCAACTATTGTGGAACTTTCCGTCGACATCACAATATCTCAATGGCAAATCTCAAGGAATCACGAGTAATCACACCAACAAGCAATAGAACGCACCCACACCTTCAATCATTCATATATGGACCGCGAATCACACCTTCAACTCATCTCTATAAAGTAAAAATATTGCGGTAGCCCGTAGACCCTCAAACCAGCAGTTAGGGTTATCTTGGGGCTGTCAGAACAAGGAGAGGAAGAAACAAAGAGTCAGATAGTGCTTACACCAGTCAGTTGGCAAGGAGGGAGGTACCAAGAGAAGCTAGGGTGTCCAGGGTTGCAGCCAGCTGGACTAGAGGAGAGGAGAGGGACTGTCGGCACTGGTAGAGAGGGGATAAGTGAGTTTCGGCGCAGGAAAGAGGGAGAACAGAGGTCGTCGACGCTGGAAAGAGGGAGAACAAAGGTCGTCGGCGCTAGAGGGAGGCAAGGAAGGGCTAACGGTGGCCTAGGGAAGCTGTCAGCACTTGGGAAGGCCTAAGATGGCCCTGTCGGCACAGGTGGAAGGCTAATGGGAGGCCATTGGTGGTGGTCAATGGCTGTCGACACTTGGAAAGGCCTGAGATGACCATGTTGGGCACTGGTGGATGGTTGATTGAAGGCTATCGGTGGTGGGTACTAGCTAAGAAGGGCTGTCAGTGGGCTGAGGGGTGGCTGGCGGTACTGTTGCAAGGCTAGGGTTAGGGTTTCATGTGGCTGGTGGTACTGTTGCAAGGCTAGGGTTAGGGTTTCATGCGACTGAGGGTCGCTGTAACTGTTGGAGGTTAGGGTTTCATGGAAGCTAGAGTTTCATGGCTCTAATACCATATTATGAGAATGAGAGTGATAGGAAGCCGTATCCAACTGGATAGGCGAGTACACTTATTTATATTAAAACGAGAAAACACCATTACATCCACGCAATCACACACACAATAATAATAATAATAATAATAATAATAAGCTACTACTAACATAAACTAGACATGAAAGGCAAATACAGAATAGTCCACTTTGGCCAAAGAGGGATGACCGAGGCGAAAATGCCACGAAACGAGTGATCGGTAACAAAATAGTATAGGACATCTCTCTCATGTCCCGAACCAATCATCTTCTGGGTCTTGAGGCCCTGAAAAACACAAGAAGATGGAGAAAAGGTAATAGAATAATTTAAGGTTTTAGTTAATTGACTAACATAGAGTAAATTAATAGGGAAGTCGAGAACAAAAAGACTTGAAGATAAGGAAACAAACGAGGTGGGATGAAGTACACCCCACCCACTAATCAGACGAAGACGATCCATTAGTTAAAACAATATGATGACGAGTACGAGTCAAATTAGAAAATAAGGATGAATTACCAAACATATGAGAACTGACGCTAGAATCTGACCCAGTTAGGAAATGAAACAGCGGCACATGCAATACTACCTGAATTTGCAAAAGTAGCAATAGAAATCGAAGAATAAGTAGTGCGTAAAGCCTGAACCAACTCACTAAGCTGGATCATCACGAGAACCAAAGGAAGGAGCGACCTGTCGCGACCTACTAGCTTTCAAGCTAGAGAAGACTAGAACAAAACAAAGTAGGCTAATTGAAGACTTTGGACTTTCCTGGAAGGGTCTAGAATATGGGAGAACATTCCAGCATCCAGAGAATTCTGGAGGGTTCCAGAACATTCTAGAAAAGCCTAGAGGACTCTACCAGCAGAGAGGGTAAAGGCAAGGACAAATTCAAGTCTAATAAAAAGTTCTTTCTATGCAACGGTCCACAATGGGCAAGGGAATGTCCTAAGAGAGAAGCCCACAACGCCATGATTGCCGAACGAGAGATGCAAGAACAAGTACAAATGGGAACTATTCAACTTCTCAATGCCGTCAAGACTAATTCGGAGCCAGCCAACACGAAAGACAAATTGTTGACGTACGTAGATGCACGCATCAATGGAAAGACAACCCAATTCATTGTGGACACAGGTGCACCTCACAACTTCATCAAGAGGGATAAGACTAAACAGCTTGGCTTGAAGATTGAGAAAGGGTAAGGAACACTCAAGACGGTCAACACCAAGCCAAGTCCATTGGAAGGCATAGCTCAGGCAGTAGAGCTACACTTGAGAAGTTGGAGCGGGAAAGTAAACTTTTCTGTAGTGCCACTTGACAACTACAACATTGTGTTGGGCATGGAGTTCTTGTGGTAACATGATGTGATACTACTCCCTCGTCAGAATACATTATGCATCTTAGAGGGAAGCCCACACATAATTTCCACAAGGCTAAACTAAGTCAAAATGCAAATGTTCTATTTGGCATGCAGCTTGAGGAATGGCCAACAAGGAAAATAAGTGAGGGGAAAGGCAGTGGGGGGAAAATAAGGAAAATACAGGCTTGCTTAGCGTCACAAGGAGTCGGTTGTGAGCGTCCAAGTGTCGTACGGTGGAAAATCCAAGGTCGTGATAGACCGTATAGTTGGATGAAATAGGTGGCGAACGCTAGAGAGTCCCTTCAGTGCGCTATCAGCAAAGCTAGGTATACCATACTTTTTCCAAAAGTGTGGCCATGTATGATTAGTGCCGCCACATTGATTATACTTCTAATCACAACGTACCATACCGTTCACCACCACGTGATCCACCTCGAATAAAACGACCACCATGACTGTTGCTACAACTACCGACACTAAAAACTAAAGCCGAAGCTTTTGAAATAGGAAGAGGAGAACTAAGAACAAAAGACGAGTGGCCCAAGGACGAACATAAGAGCTAAGAATATGCATTAACAGCAATAGATAAAATCTCACTGGCAAGATTTGATCTTTAAACCCTCGCAAGTTAGGGTCCAAACTAGAAAAAAGAGAAGCAACCATAAAGTCCTCCCAATACCATCTCTACTGCACTAAATCTGTGGTGAGAGAGCAACGTTGCAACAGCTGATCCCACATACTCTTCAAATTGCTATAATATTCAACTAAATGCTTACCAGATGACTTAGTGCTGAAAATTTGCTCATAAATCTCATATACTCTTGAAACATTACTATAAGTGAAACAGTCGGCAAGAGAATCCCAAATCCTTTTCAATATATCACAAAACTCGACTATAATGGAAATATGGAGCTCCAAACTGTGCGACAACTAACCCATAACCACCGAATCTATACTTTCCCACTCCACGAGTTTAGAATCGCCGTTTGTAGGGGAAGTTCGATAAGATATCACAACCGTCTTTTCCCTTTGAAAAAACATTAAAAATACATGGGCTCAAGCCAAATAATTCGGTCAATTCAAACGCTTAGAGGTAACAACGGGGCAAGTTATTATCTTTGAGGTTAAAGGTCTTTATCTTAGCAATAGCTACTCAACCGGGTGCAAATCGCACACACTAAAGAACAATCAAGATTCCAAAAAACCATATAGCAAACCAGCAAACCAGCAAACCAGCAAACAAGACTGGGAACTAACGGCAAACCAGCAAAGGCTAACGAGATCACAAACCAAAAACAATCAAGATGCAGACTAGATCAACAAACCAGATCAATCGTGAAGGACCTTAAAGCAATCGCGAACCAAGAGAGAACAATAATCGCCACAAGGTGAAGGGTCGCGGGCCGCCGACTAAGAAGGGCGACGAGGAATGACAGAAAGAGATGAACAACACCAAATCAAGCACAAATCTAAACCAAGCATGTATTTTCGGCACCTATAGAATATAGATTTGGATGATCAAAAACCATAGAGAATGGCGCGAGTTACAGATCGAAGGCGAGGGTTCTCAAAAATGAGAGATCTTCAAGGGCTCAAACAAAGCATCAAACGAAGTTAAAAAAATCTGTACAAATCACCATAATTACCGAAGCCTAAAACAAAGCAACCCATGTCACCAATCATCGGCGTCTATACCACCTGTTGAGGTCATGCTGATGTCATTGTACGGTAGAATGACATCACGTCATTTCTACCTAACAGTACGTTTTAAAATAATACGACATGTTCTAGAGTTTGATCAAAATACTCTGATACCAAGTTAAAGTGCAAAGAAGGATCTTTAGGGTTTGAGAGAAAGAGAGTGAAAGAGAGAGACAGAGAGGAGAGAAAACAAGAGAAAAGAAATTAGAATTTTAGAAACATAATCAATACTCTCTACATGACATTTATTTATACTAAAATAATGTATGACAATAATAAAAGTACCCTTAACACAAAAAAAATAAAGAATCCAACATAAGGCAATCTTTGGATGATGTGCTAGTAGCCCATAACTCCGCTTATGTAATACTTAAAGTCTTATCTCTTACACTGCCAGTCCCATGCCCAAAGAAAGGATGAGGGTTGTGCGTTAAGTAGTTGACAACCAAAACATCAAAAAATCCATCATATCTCTTTAAACATGATCCAAATAAATTATGTGTCAATGTTAGGGCGTCCCCCTTAAGCAACGTGTTGTACCTGCCTTTGAGCATTTTGAAAAATGGGCAAGGGGCGCCGCATCTGTTAGCAAGCAAAATAAAGACTGCAATTATTGCATATTGAGCCAAAAGGCTTGATTTACAATGAAAGAATACATCAAATATATAGACTATAGAAATCCTAATAATAGTAATAGACTAACTAGAAAACTAAATCATAATAATAAAAAAACATCAATAATAATGACAATATATTCTGGCAATCTTGATAATGAAAAAAATATCCCAAAAAATATACTTACCCCCCTCAAACTCATGATGCGAGCCCAGAGACCATCGAGAGTTTACTAGCAGAAAACAAAAGCAAGTTGCAGGGTGAGTCTTGGTGAAGAGAACGGCAAGCTGCAATGTGGCTAAAACAAATGGTAAAGAGATAGTGCCCAACTGGAAAAGGTGACATACAAAGTGATAATGGATCTCAATATGTTTGGTACGCTCATGAAACACATAATTATGAGCAATCTGGATGGCACTCTTATTGTTACAGTATAAAGAGGTAGGAGACGTAGAGGGTACACCCAGATCAAAGAGAAGCCACCAAAGCTAGATAATTTTAGCAGTAGCATGGGCCATTGGCCGATATTCAGTCTCGGCAGTGGAACATGCTATCACAGACTGTTTCTTACTTTTCTAAGAAATAAGAGAATCACTAAGAAAGACACAAAACTAGTGGTGGACTTCCTATCGGAGATATCACCAGCCCAATCAGCATCTGCATATGCCTGAAGGGTGAGCGAGGAAGTGGATGATAGTAACAAACTCTGAAAGATAGTGTGCTGAACATAGCGAATAATACGGAGTAAAGCTAACCAGTAGGTAGAGCATGGATCCGAGACAAACTGACTAATGCAAGAACAGCATAAGCGATATCAAGTAGGGTTGTGCAATAACCCGCCCACCCCGCCCAACCGTACCGCACCCACCCATCCCGCACTAAACTGCTAAAATTGCTGAAAACTAAACTAGCAGGTCGGGTGGGTCACACATTAATTATGCGGATCGGTTATGGATAGTGGGTTAATAAATCCCACCCACCCACCCAAAGACCGACCCGCCCGCATATTATCAGTGCACGTGTTTTTACTTTTAGGGTTTAACTCTTTAAGTGACTAACAAATAACAATTGCTTTTGCATACAGTTTACATTCACACTTTACACAGTAGACCCTTCCTCTTCTACGCTCTCTCTGTCTCTCATCTAAGGTCTCGTCACCCTCACCGGCGCCTCATCACCACCCTCACCAACGCCTCACCACCACCCTTATTGTCCACCGTCATCGGCCATCACCGGACCGTAACAGGTTCTCTCTCTCTCTCTCTCTCTCTCTCTCTCTCTCTCTCTCTCTCCGGCGCCTCACCACCACCCTCATTGTCCACCGTCACCGGCCATCACCGAACCGTATTTAACAGGTTCTCTCTCTCTCTCTCTGGTTTATGAAAAAACTAAAATGCCATTCAATAGAATCAATACAATCAAAAATCTCTCTCTGGTTTATGAAAAAACTAAAATCTCTAAGAAAGTTTAGTTTTCGCAAGGTAAGTGATATACCAAGTTTTCCGCCTACCAAAAGAGACACGAATAGACTATTGATTTCCTTTTCTTTAAAACCCATTTTGATGCCAAATTTGATAGGATATTCTCTCCCGAATAGAAATGCCTTTCGTACTGCCCACAAGGTCCATAAAACTAAAAAACAAAATGAAAATAAAAAATTTGTATAATTTTCATTTTATATTTTTTTTATTTTCATTTTGTTTGTTGTTTGTAATTGGTCGGTCAGATTATCGAAAAAAAAATCTAATCAACATTTATATGACTCGGTGCAACAACAAAATGTCATTTGTAACAAGTAGTTTTGTTGGTGATCGAACCAAGCCTCTACAATTTCAGAATCCCATGGAATACTTTTGCAGATTAAACTATCTACCTTTCTAGCTCGGATTTTGTATAACTTCAATTTCAATTACTAATTTGATTTGAATTTGAAAAATCTATTTCATTGAAATTGCATATGAAATATGAATAGTAAGTAAAAATAGCATGGCACTTTGAATTCGATATGAAAAAAAAAAATTCAAAACACAAAACATTAGATTATATATCGAGAGAACACAACAGAAACCCAAGCTTATGGACTTGTTGAGCAAGCTCCATAAGATCCAGTAAAATAAGTGAAATAGAGAAACCATAATCCCCCAGTCTCTAGGAACGCCCAAGACACCATCTTCACCTTCAGAATACTTCACCCCAAATCCATCTCCCCATACCGTCCCTCACTCACCTTTGCACAACCTACAAACCCTCACTACCGCTCCTCACCCACTGGAACGCCTAAACCATCTCAATCCATAGGAAAGCCCAAGACACCATCTTCACATCAGAATACTTTACGCCAAATCCATCTCCATATATCCTCCCTTACACACCTCTGCACAACCTATAAACCCTCACAACCAAACTAACCTTTCAACAATCGAGCAATAAATTCTAAGAAGACGGAGAGAACACGGGAGCCATAACCAAAGGACAGAAAACATGATCATCAAACAGACGAAAGCAACGTCGAAGTTTGCCTAAGCAACGATGTTGACCGAAAAAAGTTTGAGCAACCTGTATCAACGACAACAAGCAGTTAGGCATCCATTAATGAGCTGCCTCCTCCAAAATCTGACTGGTCTCCAGGCACAATCATCACATCATCTCTATGCGGCTGTAACAAGGATTGACGACAAGCCCTTACATCAAGCCTCTGTCAGTCGATGCCTTAAGAGTTTCCTACAAAAGCCCTTGTCGCCTGCCTTGCAACCGCCATTAACCTGCCAAAGCTTTGCGACCCACTCAACAGTTCTTATGGATTTGGATTGAAACCCATTTGCTACCCGATCCAATGGGCCACATCTAACCCAAACTTGTTCTCCTTATATAGGAATTAAAGCCCAAATCATTGGGCTGGGCTTTCCAAAAAAAGGGAAAAAAAACTCAAGTCCACCTCAAAAAACCTATTCTTAGCGGGCCTTCCCTTTTCAAATTAGACCTTAGCCACTATGCATTAGCCCATAGGAAGAGCCTCCTCTCCAACGTAGAATGATTATGCCTACCATGTCCGAATCATCTATTCCCTATAAGAACCTCATAGACACGTGTCACACCCAGATCATGCCCCATAGCCCTACCAGCATGTTGTCAAGCCAGCTTTAAATCAAAACAAGCCTTCTTGTGTTTCCATGATACGACAGTGCCCTCCCACCTACCCGACTGGGCCTCCACGCACAATCTCCTTCTCAAGCACTGGTATTTAGTTTGCAACTTCATCGGACATAATTCTTCTTCTGTAATCAACCCCAAGGCCCATCTCGACCCAAATTCGAAAACTCAAACTCAAGCCTAAGGTTTTTGGTGGCTATCATTCCACCTCAGATGTAACAATGGGGCTAATAGTGGTAAGTTTTACTAATCACAAATTGGAAATCAAAAAAACGAATAAAAAATAAAAATTAGTTGCTCAATGTTTGCACATGAGCATGGTGAAAACCAATGACTTAACAAGGAACATCTCAAGCAATATTTGATTTCCTAATGAGATAGTATTGATATAAAGATATATTAAGGAGCGAGAACCAAAAACTATAACTTCAAATAGAAGAATGATCACCTATCTAGGCGGCAAGTTGGACCTGTACTGGCCCTGTCGAGAGTTCTTTTGACTGCTGATCTCCAGTTAAAAGGAAAAGAACCACCCTGGAAGGAAAATTAAGGAACCACTCAACAAGACAGGATAGAAGTTTAGAATACAGAGATGTTGCTGCAAACAAAAGCTTACCCAACCAAAACTCCTAGACAAGTCATTTCCAGTACCAAGGGGAATGATTGCTGTAGGAGGAACTGGTTCCCGCTCTTGTTTGTGAAGCTCTCCAAGGCATCCAAGAACCCAACCCACCGTGCCATCACCTCCTGCAACCTATCAAACCAGCCTAGTAACCCGCAAATTTCAATATGAAAATTCAGGATTTTTCAGTCATGCAGAAAAAGTTAGCGTGTGGGTCTTCATAGAAATTAACTCCATCTACATGGAGGAAATAAAATTAAACAGTAGTACTACGCAAGTAGTTGTTACATAAACAAGAAACTGAGCAATTCATCTGCCCATATGCATACCACAACCCTCAGCTTTTCACGAGTTTCTTTAGCACATGAGTCCCCAAGCTCAGCCAACTTCTCCAGGCAACCCAATCCATATTGAGTAAATTCGTGAGGCTTCACAGATTGAAGGTCAAAAACCTAGCATAAAAAAGGGGGGAAATGCGAAATTCGCTGTTACGATTTTGTAATTAAAATTAATCCACAATGTTCAATAGAAAAAATGAGACTTTCGTTGAGCAGAGGAATGTGTTTTGCCAAAAAAAGGCATATATATATATATATATATATATATATATATATATATGAGAGCTAACTTATGAACAAAGTAATTGGTTTAAGCAAATCTTTAATGCCTGAACCACATAACCCTCCAGAAGAGAAAAAAAATGTAGGCAACACGAGTAATAACTATTCAGACATTATACGCAAAACAAAAAACAAAAAAACAAAACAAATTTGACATATTGCACAGAACAAATCCATTTAAACTTCGAAGTTCCTTTTTGTTAATAGATATCAAAATTCAAAGCTCCTGAATGTAACGATGTCGAAAAAAATATACCAATGCAAAAAAAACTCTTAATTCTAGCATCCTCTCCAAAATATGACAACAGTTTACCACATTTTGGAGACATTTTGGAATGTGTTTCTTTTAATTAATAAAGAATGACCGAACAAACACACTTAACAATGTCAGCAAACGAGTTTAAATTTGTAACACAGTAGAGGGTTAGAACGAATGTGGACTGTGAAAGATTAATTCAAACTACAAATGAGGCTTTTGGAGGTAGCCACATAAAGGACAGACATACAACAACAACAATATGAAATGAAATAAAATGAAATGTAATGTTAGGGGATGAATCTTTATCCACAAAATTGCACGTTTAACACACTTTCAATCTCAATATAAAAGTATATTCCTATTTATTGCGCTATGCAACTTCAATACAAACAGTGGAACTCGATCTTGAAACCCGGCTAGCAGGGTGTAGAAGAGCTCTTTAACCGAGACGTCGAAAGTTAGGATCGGAACAAACTTCCACTGGGTTCCATT
>JAULJZ010164216.1:0-25993 GCA_032270985.1 Heliamphora pulchella | reverse complement strand
AAACATGAATGACCACGTCGAATATATACATATATATATATATATATATATATATATATATATATATAAAACTCAAAAAGAAACAGAACAGAGTCTCAACTCTCCCCCTTAAGGAATTTTGCCCCCAAAATTCGCTATAAGGTCACGAGGTAAATAGCTCCCGATATCTAGCACGCATCCCAAACTCAATCGCCCACATCGTATTTTCAACCCCGTGATGAAGCCATAAGACTTTGACATAAGCAATTGTTCTGCCCCTCAACACTTGCTCCTTCGTGTCCAGAATCTTCACTGGACGCTCCTCATAAGTAACATCCTCATCAACCCACAGCTCGGCCCAATCTAAGACATGTGAAGGATCAGGCTTGTACCTCCGAAGCATAGAAACGTGGAACACGTTATGCATAGATGCTAACTGAGGTGGCAAAGCTAAACGATAAGCGACCTCTCCAACCCTGTCAAGAATCTCAAAAGGCCTAACGAAACGCGGTAATAACTTCCCGCTACAACCAAATCTCATCAAACCTCTACATGGTGAGACCTTCAAAACACATGATCTCCCACTACAAACTCCAAAGGCCTTTTCCTCTGATCTGCATAACTCTTCTTGCGGCTTTGAGCTGTCGAAAGGCATTGGCAAATCACGGTAATCTTCTCTATCATCTCCCGTACCATGTCGGGTCCCAAGACTGTGGTCTCTGCCACATCTGTCCAATACACTAGTGATCTACACGGTCTACCATACAAAGCCTCATACGGTGCCATCTCAATACTGGACTGATAGCTGTTATTGTATGCAAACTATGCCAAAGGTAGATGATCCTCCCTTGAACCTCTGAAATTAAGTACACATACCCTCAACATATCCTCTAGAATCTATATAGTCCTCTCAAGCTGACCATCCATCTGGGGGTGAAAAGTTCCACTGAACATCAAGTTCTCCCCAAAGCCTCCTGAAGACTCTGCCAAAAGCACGAGGTGAATCGCGAGTCTCGATTAGAAACAATAGACACTGACACTCCATGTAATCGCACTATCTCTCTGACATACAATCTACATAGTCTATCCACCGAATCCTTCACACGAATGGGAAGAAAGTGTGCAGACTTAGTCAACCTATCAACCACAATCTATACGGCATCGTGTCCCCTCGGTGATCGAGGAAGTCCCGACATAAAGTCCATCGTGACGTTCTCCTACTTCTACTATGATATCGGTAACGGTTGTAACAATCTTGTCGGTCTCTAGTGTTCCGCCTTCACCTTATGGCAGGTAAGGCACCGAGAAATAAACTGGATCATGTCTCTCTTCATTCCCGTCAAACAGAACTGACGATGAAGGTCATGATACATCTTCATGCCTTCCGGATGCACAGCAAGGCAAGAATGATGACACTCATGTAGTATATCTGTATGGCATGACTCTGGCACAAACAGCCTCCCAGCCAATCTCAAACTCTAATCCGAACTCACAACCGAACCTACTGTATCCTCTCCACTAGCAACACGATCTCGTATCATCGAAGCTTCTTGATTTGTCTGTTGGACCTCTAGAAGATCTGACTGGAGCTTCAACTTGGAATCAAATCGTAGTTGAAGAATAGATCAACAAAATGTATTCTTCTAAATTAACTTTGGTTGCACGGGATTTATTTTAATCGTTCTTCGTCAAAAGTTTTATTTGGAGCCCATTTCGGCATTTGCCAATTTAGTTAATTTTTTACCGAAAATCATTTACAAAAATAATGATCTTGGCAGTATTGCCTCCAACAGGTAACTCTCCTGGAACCCCAACTCCCTCATCCAACATGAGAGCTGCAAAGAGGGAATCCAGGTTGCCCTCATTTTGCGCAACACCGGGCATAGATACCAAACCCTCAACCCTGTCACCCACAAAGTAAAAGTAATCTCTCGCTTGTGTACAAATCGTTACGCTCCATTGATCGCAATAGATAAAGGCACGATAGGTGGTCAACCAATCCATCCCTAAGATGACATCAAATGTGGTCATGTCTAGAATGATAAAGTCAAATTCGAAATAATGACCGGCGACCTCCAACACGCAGGATCTATGTGACGCCCCGTCCTCCAGGCACGTCGAGACATACATAAATATAAATAAAGAGATATTCTAGCCATTCATTCATATTTATATATGTTAGTTATTACATTATAAAGGAGTTCTGAACAATTCAAAGTACATAAATATTACAATTTTACTAAGAAATTTAAAAATTTACACTAAGTACAAGAGAACTGCATATAAGCACAAAAGCAGAGATCTCGACTCCTCAGAATAAATCAGTGAAATCCATGTGCTCTTGGAACTTGCCCTATTCTTCCAACTCTTCTTCTCCTTTGGGGATGACTTCGTCCAAGAACTCCTCCCTACCTGTGGCACGAATGCCATGAGCCAAGGCCCAGAAGCAAAACACTCTAACCTTCTAACTAATCTCACGACACAAAATTCACCGTAACACAAACCATAAAACACCTAATACAATTTATAGTCAAGGAGACAGACAAAGTTATAACATGATAGTAGATAAGTCAATAAACATGCGTGCATGAAATACAGATGCCCAACCCAACATGCACCCAGATAAGAAACAGGAATTCCACGCCGGGAATCACAATAGTAGACTTAATGGGTCATGATCACCAAAGCCATCATCACGCCTCGTTGCGAATAGTAAATGCGTCGTCGGGCCTCATGCCACAGTTGTTTTACTCAATGGCAACGGCGTGGGGGCGGGCCAACCAATTATTCAACCACCCTTATCAGGGCCAGTAATTCCCACCTTAAGACTCGTGATCCCTTCGTAGGTGTCAACCCAAAGTCTAAGGGAATCCAAGAAACGTTCATATTACACAAAGTACCAAGATGAGGGGTTTAGGTCTGCCAAAATTGGGCTCTCTCCGAATTACCACCGCAGTGGGATTAGGTCAGCCGAATTAGGGCCCAACAATATCCATAAACCATTTCTATAACAACGGGGATGCACCCAGGGTGTACAAGCCAAAATCATTTCTAATACCGGGGACGCACCTAGGGTCTTTAAACCAAAACATTTTCGAAAATGGCAACCAGGGACGCTCTAAACTTAGAACCAAGAGGAATATTCTCAACACAACCCATCCCAACAATGGTTTGCACATATGGACTCCAACATGCCTTGATGCAAATGACAATTCTCATAATGTGTACCATTAATCTCAAGGGCAACAATTTATAGCATGCCATTAACATGGCAAGATTCAAAGTATAACGTGCAAAGCATAAAGTACAAGTATGTGAAGCACAATTCTCAAGGTATGATTCAAATATGATAGCATGGGTTCTAAATCATCATACATTCACTTAAAAACATTAATCAACTAATTCAAATAAGTCATCATACTAAAACTCGGGTCTCATAGCTAAGGGTTCTCGAATCACACATAGCAACTTTTAAGGCTAAAACTAAGTATTAAATTAAAAGAGCCGACAAAGTTTTGGGGTATCTAGACTTGGAATGAAGCTATGATTTTTATACACCATTTAGATAGAAATATTTTCTACAACTCTCATGTTTAACACCAAGGCCAAATCCTAAGGCAAATAGGTGAACAATTCATCCTAAGCAAAAACAGTTCAGCACTTTCTCCAGATTTTTACTAAAAACTAGCTTTTGTTGCTCTCGGTTTTGGGGTATGAAATGAAGTCCAAATGAGCCCATGTTTTAGTATGTTCTAGTCTAATAATTTCCCTACAATTTTCATATTTAGAGATAAGGATAGTTCTTTGAAACAAGTTACACGTTTTGGCCATTTTAAAAAGTAGGTTCTGTCAGTCGCCAAAACTTAGCAGAGCCAGTTTTGGACAGAGGGTTTGAAACCGTTTTGGGATATCATCCCGAGGATTTAAGGTCTAATGTTTGGGCAGAAAATACTTCAATATGTTAGCTACAATGTTCATGTAGATCACTTTTGTAATAGGTCACTAAAAATAGGGGTATTGAGCTATATAAAATTATGTGACAGAATGTTCCTCGGAGGCTGAAATTGAATAGAGAGTTTAAAAGGCGTTTTAACCTATCAAACCTCCATATTTTGTTCTCATTTGTGGTGGATAGATGGATATACATGTTATCTACAACTTTCATGTTTTGACGAAAGTTCGTATCTCATTCTAAACTAGGGTTTCCAAGTCGGTAGTGTTGGCTGGTCAGAAAATGACGCACTTTGGTAAAATTGAAATATCTTGAGTTCTCGTTATGAAGATGAGTTGAAACAAACTTCAGATGATAGATAATACAAAAATATAACTTTGGACATACAAATCATGCTTATATCAATTTTCTACATTGAGTTATGACATTTCAATTCTCAGGGCGGAAACATCAAAGTTCTAGAAAATCAAACCTCTTAGGGTTTAGGTCCTCTACTTATCCTATGTCAAGTTTTAGTTCTATTTCCTTGCATTCATGTGTTTCAAAGTTAAATTTCAAGACTCTAGAACCCTTAGAGATCTCCAAACTCGAAGATAACATCATACAACAACATCTCATATTATTCATAATCAACACAGCCCCTAAGTTTCCAACTACAACGCCTTTTCGGTTTGATTTCAGTTCTTGATTTTTGAGGGGCTTAAGGGGTGTGTTGGGGGGATGTTTTGAGGGATATTAGATTCATGGTTTAGAGGTTTTACTTACTTGTTTTGAGAGATCAAAGGATGGTGGAGGATTGATTTGGACTTGGCTTTCGAAGACTCCTCGGTTTCTTCCTTTTCATCCCTTTCTTCTTCCTCAAACTCATGGAATACTTCAAGAACAATTGAAGGTCTGATCCCTCACTCACTTGCACGAAATTTTGAAGGGGAGAAGTGGTGTTTTGGCTTAGTTTAAATAGGCAAAGCCTAGGGGACAAAGGGGAGACAAAAAGTACACAAGAAGCTTCCTTTTTCTTCATTTCAATTAATGCGATTTGAATTTGATTTAAGTTGATTTGATTCTGGGAGGCTAAAATTCAGATTTGGAGAAGCTAAAAGTAGCTAGGTGGCTGTTTGGCAGACAAAAATCTGATCCCCCATCAATCAAGGGGTTTACCTCTATTTTCGTGCCCCTATTGTGCAAGAAAATGCATTAAAAGTTAATTTGATGTACCTTTTTGATGTCTTTTCCTACTAAGACTTATTATTTTGATATATTTATGAGAAATATAGTATTTTCACGTATTGTCATAGTTTTTATTGTAATTGATTAAATAGATGTAGTCTTTTAAGTCAAATTATGCTATTTTTGCAATATACGACTTTTTGACTTATTTTGTTGTGTATGAATTTCAATAATAATTTGTTTGCTTTTGTGGACATATAACACTATATTATTAGGTATATTACTTGTTCAACAAGTTTGGGATCATCATAATGCTTCATTTAATACATTTCTCATCATTCAAAACTAAAAAGAAGCAAAAAAATCACTTTTTGGCACATCCGCCAAGGTGGTCTGCCACTAAGGGACATTTTTGGTATTTTTGACATTAGTTTGTCTTTTACCACTTAATTGTACTTAAATTCTTGATTTAGGGTATCTATATGTCAAAATTTGACTTTTTAAGACTTTTTGCTGTACTAGGGGCAAAACAGTCATTTTACCCTATTTATGAGAATTTTTTATTTTTAATTCATTATTTTATATATTTACTTCATTTATAATATTAGGAGATTCTCCAGGTATAAGGGTTTTATTGCCTGAGTTTTGGACCTTTTTGGGATTTTCGGGCCGAGCTTAGGATTTTCGATTCAAGTTAGGATTTTGAACTTCTTCCGTGTTCTACAGCCTTGTAGACTATCCATCACTAATATTAGGGTTTGGGCGGGATCTTTACATGGATCGTTATCAACTGGATTGTTACAACTAGGGTCTGTACCAGGTCGTTACAAACTACCCCCCTTAAACAAATTTCGTCCCCAAAATTTCGCCCCGTACTTCATCGTATGGAGGGTTAAGGATGATTTACTAACATTGTGCCTTCTCATCCTTCTCGTTCTCCAAAATTGTTTCCTTATTTACTTGAGTTGTACTTTATTGCGAGTGTGGTTAAGGTCGAGCCCATATGTTTAGTACTTAGCGTAAAGGTTGTCTTGTCTTACTGAACACTTTAAACTAATTATTACCAAATCATCAAGGATCATACCACATAACCAGCTAGTTAACCTCTTCCCATTAACTGTGACGCCCCAATAAGATTCGTATCTCTGTCATGTTAGTTAACCTCTTCCCATTAACTGTTGTTTCTACTTCTGTTAAATCCATTTGAATTTCTTCTCCAGATATAACATGACCTAAAAACATCACCCAATTGAACTAAAACTCACACTTACCAAGGTTTACATATAACTTGTGCTTTTTCAGGTTCTACAAAGAATCTTCAAATGTTTCCTATGTTCCTCTTTACTCTGAGAATATAACCGAATATCGTTTATCAACACAATTACAAATTGGTCTAGAAAGCTTCTGAACACTCGATCCATCAGGTCCGTAAACACAACAAGTAAATTTATTTACCCGAAAGGCATCACCACAATTTCATAATGTTCGTAACGAGTCCTAAAGGCAGTCTTGGGTATATCTGACTCCCGCACTTTCAATTTATGGTATCATGATCCCGGTCTATCTTTAAGAACACGTTGGCTCCAAAACACAACTTACATCGAGTATGACTTCCACAAATGATCATATGTCTCTAAATTAGCCCATCACAAAAACTGATTTCAAATACTCTCTACTTCTGTCTGGAAAGACTGTCACTCTACTTAAAACCAGCACATTGCCATATTCAAACGTACATCGAAGACTACTTCCCGATCGACTAACGACTATTAATTCGAAACCACATCACCACCTTGTATTGAACCATTTTAGCCTTACGACCATCAAGACTAATACCGCCACTTGAACCTAATGAGTCACTAGGGCTAAACATACCACCCAGATTAAACACTCTCCAAGTATATTCTTACCTATATGAATCAAATCACAACCTTGTCATATATTTCCTTCACGTACGTACCATCCACTCTACAATCCTTTAACTAAACAGTATTAACTTCTGATTCTAAAATCTCTTATCATTATCACTCAATTTCTTCACACACTTTATGCCACACAATCGAACCAAGAATCATTTTTGCACTTTAATTATTTCATCTTACCCACATTCTACCAAGACACTTGATTCACTCAAGGCCAATTACAAAAACCATACCTAAAAATTTGTATAATTTCATTTATGCTTCCATTCTTCTCTTCCAAACACTTATTTTTTCCGCGTACTCACATTAAGCTGCTACACAACTTCACCAGAAATTACATAATTATATCACCCTTCAACTTCTCACACATAGAGTTCATACGTTCCCATAAGAAAATTCCTTCTTTATACCAGCAATATCTACTCACCAATTAAACAAACTTGCTCTAACAGGTCACATCACAAAAGGTTTTTCGAAAGCAACTTCATTACGACTCACATCGATACCATAATGATAACTGAATACCACTCCATAAGAACTACACAGTCTAGATGCCAAGCGAATATAAATTGATACTTTCATAACCTACCATCTGAACAACTTGGGTTGTGTAAAATGCACACTCCACCCTTCAAACAATCTTCAGCGTCAAAGGGACTCACTATTTCCACAAACTCCTTGGCACCTAAATCCTTGAATTGCTTAACGAAAGAGCTATCGGTCTTTGATGTGATCTTGATAATCACGATGACGAAGTCTGTAATCATAAGCTTCCATTTTCTCTTTAGTCTTTTTAAATGTTGCTTCATTTCTCTTAGCCTTTACCGTATGTTCTTGACGTGCTAGAACGTTAGGTTTGAATATCTTTTCCAATAACTGGATTGTTTTGTCAGGCAGTTGGTCATTCTAGGGTAAAACGAACGTGATATAAGATATGGTTGTAGTAACTACCTAGTCATGTGATCCATTGTGACTTGGTGGTTAATTCTTCATTAGGCTCTAAACGTTCATTGTTGTTATCAAGATTCTCCGTTCTTTGATAGTGATGGAAAAAATTCAGACTTTGACACTTCGGTGGAAAGGTCGGTGTGAACATCGATGTATATAAACGTACTTCTTTTGCTAGCGTACTAAAGTTAACGTGAGTTCGAGGCTATTTCTTATTTTTCACTTCCTTACTACCGGTATGAATCTGGTACTTCTCACTTTATCGGATGGGTGGGTCGGCTATAAACTAGTCTGGAGTAGGTTGAATTGTACTATATAGTGGTGTCGTGAATCCTTTGATGTGAAGCTGTCGTTTCTAACTTTGGATTGCTGACGGCCTAGTTCTTATTTGTCGGGACCTTTGAAAAGATATAGTTAGTTGAATAAGCCTTTACTTAACAATTCTTGCAAATGGGAGCCTCGATCTTCAAAACATTATTAAACGCGGACATTGATAGTTATTCTAAGTCGTGACATCATGAAGAAATATGCTTCATGCTTGAAGAGGTGTTAAGAGATTTTCGTACATCGTCTTAGTTTTCCATGAAAGCGCAAAGGCTTAATGACATAATATCCTGACAATCGTTGTTACTCATAGATTTATGGCGCAAGATTTTTGAAGGTCGACAGTCAAAAACACGTGCAGGTTTAGAACAGTTTAGGGTGGAACCCAGGTGGTTCAAAGATAGGTTGGATGAGGTCAAATGGTCACGGTTAAGGCAATTACCGTTGACACAGATTGAGTGGTCCTCTAGGGTTCAAAGGTCAGAGAAATAAGAAGAGGACAATGAACAATACTTTAAACAAGTGTCCCCAGAACTTGTCCAGTACAATAAGATTAAGATAAAAGAGTCGTTTAAGCAAATGGGGCAGCCAAACTAGATATTTACCCTGAAGTTCCGTTGGCCTAACGTACTTCAATTCAAGCATCCAAACCTACTTCCCTGGTAGAGATTTTAAGAGTGTACGAAGAATTTACAAAATCGCTGCAACAGAATGTGGCTTCAGGATCGAGAGAAATGAGTGATGGCAGAAAATTTTATCAATGCCGAATATTTGGAACGGGTACTTAACAAAGAATTAATATCAAGTTCTACAAGAGAAGAGTCAGTTTAAGGATGATATCTTGAATCGGAGGAGAATCAAATGCGAATACCGGTCATTATCGAGGCACGAAAACTTGAGGACATGGGTACTTTCTAGGATTGAATTCCTAATAGGGTTATCAACAAGACTTGGGTGCATAAGGGTTACCGACGAACGACACTTGACGGTACCGGTGAGGACTGATGATATAAGAAGGAAGGACATATAAAAGAACTTCAAAAAGTTGACACCAGGGCTTGGGATAAAAGAGAAAAGGACTTATAAGGATGAAGTCGCAGGGTTTTAACGGTGTCTCTCGAGGTGATATCTAAAACTTCTTCTAGTGCGCACTCCCGTCTACCCCCCATAAAATAAGATAACTTGTTACATGAATCTCCGATCTTCGATCTCGATGGTCATACCTGTCCTACAAATGTAGATTCCTTGCTGATTTCGATCCCGATAATATGTTAACACGATTTATTATAAGACTCAGGTGTAGAAGATTTTAGTTCTTATAATGTATAGATGATAATTATTAGTAATATAATGCATCCTATAGAGCTCTAACACGAAAGGTGCTCCAGCTATACTCCTTATACTCCCTCCTCTGAAACAGTCCCTACGGATGTACCCAGACTGGCCGCACTCAAAGGATACCACTGGCCCTCTCCCCTGAGCCTGCGACTGTGACTGTGGCTGAACTGGCACTGGACTACGGCACTCTATCGCGCGGTGCCCTGGCCGTCTACATCTAAAACAAACAGGCTCTCTTTGATTCGACCTTCCCGTTGAAGCTACGAGAGGCATGGATACAGAACACTATGGCGGATAGACCCCACTGGATGCGAACTCAGACTAAATGTCCATTGACGCTTATCCCTGCGTCCCTAAAACTGTGCACGCCCACCATCTTGCGAACCCCTACTATCTCTATCTCTGTGCATCTCGTTCAGAGTATCTTCCACCTTCATGGCGGTCTCCACCAACTCAATAAAGACTTGCATCCAGAATGTTGCCACTCTGTCTCTGATAGTGGGCCTCAAACCCCTCTCGAACCTCTTCGTACAAAACTCATTAGTGGGCACAATCTCCTGTGCAAATCGAAATAATCTAGTAAACTCAGTCTCATACTCAATCACTGTCATCGTCCCCTGCGTCAGAAAAAAATCCCTCTTTGGAGCGATCTCTCAATGTCGCCAGGAAGTATTTCTCCAGAAATACCTTGGTGAATGCCTCCCAAGTGCTCCCAACTGTGGTCTTCACAAACATCCACCACATATGAGCACTTCCCCTCAACTGTAACGTAGCAAAGGTAACCCTCAGATCATCTTCCTCTATCTGAAGCGTGTCCAAGATCCTGGTAACCAACTCCAGCCATTCAGTAGCAATCATGGGGTTGGGATTCCCAGAAAAGGTAGGAGGGTTCAAACGGTGAAACTCACGCGTCGCGACCGTCGCCCTCGGCTTAGGTGCGCTATCCCTTCCTCTAGTGGCCTCAGCCAGTTGCCAGATGGAGCCGACCATCTCACGCAATAGATATCCCCCGTCAACAAGTCTGTGGGGTGCATTAGCATCCCCAACATCTGGGACTGGAACGTCCCTTCATCCAGAATCACGGCTACGGCCTCGACCTCGGCCACGTCCTTCCCGTGTGGACATAACTCTATACAAAAGCAATATAACAGGATAAGTATCCATGAAACATGTGATTGCTAACGTAAAAGACATAATACACATAAGCATGCTAACGCATAGCCACTTAAGATCATGTCATCACATTTCACATATCAAGGAAAACCAACAAGAAAGACTCGTCACTCCGAATAACTTACTTAGACTCCTTGCTAGAAATCACGTTCGCGAAACGCGTCTTTAACATGGCACCCAAGTTTGTTAATCAAAATGCCCGAAGGCAAGACTAATCAATTCTAAGGTCCAACCTTCATACCCACGTATACACACTATCATTCGTATGTTAACAAAGCGCTAAAACACAGGCAATCAAGCACACGCACATCCTCACAAAGGTGATGTACCCTCATTCCTATGGCTCACAGGTATTCGAACTCAGAGCTCTGATACCAAGTTCTCACGCCCCAAACTCTAGGGTCACGCAAAAGCCTACTAAACACCGTTTTTGAAAATAAGATTTGCAGTTGGAAAATCATCAACTCAAAAATATAGCATTTGGATAAAGGATTCCAAAGTTCAACTCTCATAAATAGTAAACATGCATTCTCATACATGAATAAGTATATCGCCTCAAGGTGTACAAATTCGCCTTCTAAAACAGGCATCACATGTAAACTACATGTCACAAAAATAAGGAAAACTATAGCAAGTCGTCCATCACCACTGCATCTAGGTCAACTCCGCATGTTCACCTAAGAATGGTTTTACAGCAAAATACCACACCATGAGCCGAAGACCAATAGAAACAAATTATATAAAGCTGTAAAGCACGTTATGCAATCATAAGCATATAAGCTCAACCACAAGAGCTAAAAGGTTTCGTCCCAAAAACCATCAGTTTTCCATTCTTGAAACTATGCATATCATCCGGACAGATATCATTCCACTGTTAAGAGAAAGTAGTAAAAAAGTAGTATTCTCCACTCGGGTCACATAGCCGAGGAGAAAGAAATAAAATGTAATCCTATGTACCAACTCTGCCACAAAGACAAAGATAACAACTACAGACTCCTGTCCATTAACCTAGTCACCACTTAAGGCCTGCTCGGTAATGATAAGTTCTATATGGAGTCACGACAACGTAAACAACGTCATTCACGAAGGCAACGAACTTAGTTTACGGGTTCACAACCCAATGGCCCTAAGCACCGACCAACCACTTTGTTTACGGGTTCACAACCCGAGGGCACTAAGCACCCACTAACCTCGTTTACGGGGATTAACCCGAAGGCACGTAGGGACCTAGTCTGCGCATGTTTCTGAACTTTCACCGTGGAGTGCAATGGAAGGTCAACTCAACACACCCACTGCCACGGTACATCTAAGGAAAACATTTAAAAATCACCCATAAAACAATTTATACAACACATGTATACAAAGATATCCAATCCATCAATCATAGAGATCAAATAAAACATGTAAAAATATATTTTCATCGAAACGCTTTAAAAGTTGGGACTCAATCCCAAGGCTAGCTCCAAACCTTCAATAAAACACGTTTTTCACAAAAAACTGAACCTTTTTTCCAAAAGTAACCCAACTTTTCTTCCCAAAGTAACCACCAAAAACCTAGGGTAAACACCAAGCACTTCAGTCGACTGACCCAAATCCCCAGTTGAATGAAAACTCTCAGAAAAAGACAAAAAGCAAAATAGAACCATGTCAGTCGACTGATTTGGGAGGTTCAGTCAACTGACCTCCCCAAAAGATGATCCAGTCGATTGATCAAGCCCATAAAATGTTTTTAGGCTACGATTTTGTCCTTCAAACCTCAAATCAAGCCTCCAAACATCCATTTAACACCCCCGGACACTCGCACGTCCAAACCCCACTCCAAAACCTCAAAAGAAAACTCTCGGAACACACTTCCATCCACCGAAATGATTAAAAACATTTTTTTAAAAACCAAAACCCGATTTAAACATAAATAACTTTTCATGCATTTTTAAATGGTAGATATGCATAAGATTACATGTAACACCCTTTAACAACTTAACAATCTAGGATCCTACCTCGGTGAGTTAAAAACTCGATATCTCGATCTATGTGCAAAACTGAGCTTCGCAAGAATAAAATTCCGTCTGGATGGATGCAAAGACCACGATACCAACAGCAAAGATCGACTGTTGGATCGTCAAAAAACAAGTCCCAGACCCCCGAGAAGTTAGAGAGAAGGAAGAGAGAAAAAGGAGAAAACTTAGTGAGTAAGTTTTGAAAATATCTTTTTGAAAATATCTAACTCTAGATATTTGTAGGCCTCGAAAATAATTTTTTTTTTGAAATTTTGAAATACGAACCGTAACTCCTAACAATCCTGGGAACCAACCTCGCATGCATATTTAAACTCAAACATGCTTCAAAACATATATAAACACGAATGACCACGTCGACTATATATATATATAACTCAAAATGAAATAGAACAAGGCCTCACAAAGAGGGTTTAAAGCAATTTCGGGGTATCATCCCGAGGCTTTAAGGTCTAATTTTTGGGCAGCAAGTACGTCAATATGTTAGCTACAATGTTCATGTAGACCATGTTTGGAATAGGTCATTAAAAATAGGCATTTTGGGCTACACAAAAATATGTGACAGAAGTTTCTCTTGAGGGCTGGAACTCAACAGAGACTTTCAAAGGGGTTGTGACTTATGAAACTCAATATTTTGTGCACAGTTTTGGTGGGTAGATAGATATACATGTTATCTACAACTTTTATGTTTTGACCAAATTTCAGATCTCATTTTAAATTAGGGTTTCCAAGTCAATAGTGTCGACTGCTCAAAAAATGACACACTTTGGTAAAATTTCAATATCCCGAGTTCTACTTATGAAAATGAGTTGAAAGCAACTTTGAATGAGAGATACCACAAAAAGCTAAATTTGGACATAAAGAACATGCTTTGATCAATTTTCAACATTGAGTTATGGCATTCCAAAGTTCAAGGAAGAAATATCTATGTTTTCAAAAATCAAATCTCTTAAGGTCCAAGTCTTCTACTTATGTCATGCCAAGTTTTTGTTCCATTTATTTACATGCTTGTCTTTTATACATTAATATGAAGGCTCCAGCATACTTCTAGATCATCAAACTCAAAAATAACAACACACAAACATATCTCATATCATTCAACAACACAATAGCACATATTTCTCAACTATGACGCCTTTTAGGTTTGTTTTCGATTCTTGATTTTTAAGGGGTTTAAAGAGATGAGTTGAGGGATATTTTGAGGGATATTTATTATAAGTTTTAGAGGTTTTTACTTACTTATTTGAGGGCTCAAGGGATGGTGGTATGGAAGGACTTAGCTTTAGGAAAACACCTCTTGATTTCTTAGCTCTCTTCTTCCTTCTTTCTCCTTCTTTTTCTTCCTCAAACTTATAGAACTCTTCAAGAACTATGAAGGTATGGTCCCTCACCTCTCTTGCACGAAATCATGCAGGGAACAACAGGGTGTTTGGCTTTGTTTATATAGGCAAAGGCTAGGGGACACGGAGGGAACAAGAAGTACCATGGAAAGACTTTTTCCTCTTTTTAATTAATGGGATTTGGGTTGAATTGAAAGCGTGCAACTTTTGAGAGCTAAAAATTTGATATGGGGAAGATAAATACAGCTAGGAGGCTGTTTGGGGGCCAAAAACCTGACCCCACATCAATCAAGGGATTTTGAATTGGTTTGCGTGCCTTTTTGTGCAAGAAAAAGCATTAAAAGTTAATTTGATGCATCTTTTTGGTGTCTTTTCCTATTGAGACCAATTATTTAAGTATGTTTATGATAAATATAGTATTCTCATGTATTATCATAGTTCCCATAGCAATTGATTAAACAGATGTAGTCTTTTAAGTCAAATTAAGCTATTTTGGCAATATGTGCCTTTTTAACTTTTTTTATTGTGTATGAACTTCAACAATGATTTATTTGGTTTTGTTAACCTATAACATTATATTATTATGTATATTATTTTTTTAACAAGTATTCATCATAAGGCTTAATTTAATACATTTCTCCTCATTTTAAGCTAAAAAGAAAGTAAAAACTCACTTTTTGGCACTCTTCCCAAGGTGGTCGGCCACTAAGAATTTTTTATATTTTTTTGTCTTTTGCTAGTTAATTGTACTTAAATCTTTGATTTTGGATTTTCATGTGTTAAATTTTAAATTTTTAAGATTTTTTGCTGTATTAGGGGCAAAACAGTTATCTTACCCTATTTATAAGAATTTTTTATTTTTAATTCATTATTTTATGGTATTTACTTCATTTAGAATGTTGGGAGACTCTCTGGGTGCTATGGTTTTGTTGCCTGAGTTTTGGACCTTGTTGAGGTTTTCGGGCCGACCTTAGGGTTTTTGATTCGAGTTAAGATTCTGAGCTTCTTCTGTATTCTATGGTCTCGTGGCCTATCCGTCACTAACACTTATGGTTTGGGCTAGGTCTTTAGAAGGGTCATTATCAACTGAGTTGTTACAAATAGGGTCTGTACCGAGTCGTTACAGCATGGTCTATATATAATGTTTGATGTTTGGGATTTGATAAACACTTTGCACCTATATGCTTGATAAGTGTTTAGCTACTGTGATTGCATATCCTGTTTAAGGCATAGAGACAACGGGAGAATTTTTGTTCAAAATCTTTTTAAATATTTTCTAAAAAATGTTGTAATCATAAAAAAATGAGAGATTGTTAGCCCAATGGCATTTTCAATTAGATTTTGATGATTTTTATAATTTATTTTTTTAATTAAATTGATTTAAAAATGATTATATTTTAATGTTTCCAAAAAGATAGTGTTAACACAAAATTGATAAATGAGTTGACACCCTTAACCATTTGAGATGACCTCTTTTATCAAATGGATTTACGTATGAGTATTCTTAAGTTTGATTATTTTGTGTCAACCCTAATCGATAATTGAATCGACACCTAAAGGCAAAGGAAGCTTGATCCTCTCAAGTGTGTTGACACCTTTAAATTTTGAGTTGACACCTTAACATGTCTATCTAAGATGTTTCAGGTATTCCACTTTGAGTCGACACAAATTTAATTTTGAGTCGACACAAAGGAACCGAGACTCTTTGCTCTAAAAGTGGGTTCAACACAAACTTAGTTTGAGTCGACACCAAGTGATTCTTCACTTTGGTTATTTGGGATTTTGATTCGACACTAATTGAATATGAGTCAATACAAATGTATCGAGGCTGCCTGTAGAAATTATGAGTCGACACAAAATGCAACATGAGTCGACACATATCTACCAAAGCTTCCTGAAGAATTTTGAGTCAACACAATAGCCAAAATGAGTCGACACAAAATTATTGAGAGTTCCTGCACTTTTTAGTGTCGACACTAAAGGCAATTCAAGTCGACAAAAAAAGACCCTTTCGAAAAGCTAAGGAACAAAAAGAGTCAACACCAAAACCATTTGTGTCGACACCGTTGTGTTGGAGAAGGATACAGAAATTTGAGTCGACAACAACGAAGATTTAAGTCGACCCAACCACTTATAGAACCAAGCCCTAGAAGAATTGTGTCAACCCAAAGCCATTTGTGTCGACACCTGCGACGGAAATTCAAATTATGCGGCTGAGTTCAAATGTTAGATTTTTGGCATTTATTGCACCTACTAACCTCTAACAGTCATGAATCTTCAAGAGCTTATATAAAGAGTTACTCTTTAGCATTTAAAACAATTGGAGACTTACGTTTACTGTTGTCACTACAAGAAAATGCACATTTTGTGACTAACCGTTTAGTTGGCATAAGTATTGTTTTTAGTCGCTATAATGTTTTTGCGACTTAATTTTTTAGTCGCCACGTTGGTTGGTAATACCTTGACACTAAATGTTTTTGGCGACTAAATTTCATTTAGTTGCCGTAAATTTTGTTTCTGCTAGCACAAGTTTGGTCGGCAATGTAGCATGCGACGACCAGTACCAGTTGTCGCTAAATGTAATTTAGTCGCTGTTGTACCTCAATTCCGCAACAAACTAATTTAGTCGCTAAATATAATTTAGTCGCTGTTGTTGCCATGATTTTGCGGCAAAATTAATTTAGTTGCTGTTGTACATTATTGATTCTACGACCAAAGTTTTTGGTCGCTGAAACGTACTATTAAGAATTTTTTGACTACCCACTATGGTCGCCGAATGCAATATTGTAGTCAAATGTTTCACGACCAAAATTTTTGGTTGTCAAAAACAACTGATCCTAAATCATTTAGCAACTAATTAATATAGTCGCCAAAAATTTATTTTTTCGCAACACAATTTATTTGTCGGTAAAAGTATCCCTTGTAACCTTTTATATTATATAAATTTTTTATAAAATAATATTTAATATTCATCCATGCAAATCACAAATATTCGTACCCAACACAAATATTCATTGAAAATAGTACTCTATACGTACATAAATCTAGCAAACCTTCTATATGTCCATACATCAATCAAAAATAAAACATTCATCCAAAGTTTCAAAATAAGATGCAATTATATTATCTACATGTCTTCCACGTGTACGTCCACGTACACGCTTAAATGAAGATTCAACTGCAAAAACAACAAAACAAGTAACAAATTACTTCGGTAAATGAAGAAGTTATGGAATGAGAGAAAAACCAAGAAGTACTATGGCACTCAAAATACATTACATAATAAATATATTACATAATAAATAAATAATAAAGTAAGATGAAAGTACCTATATCACTCGTCTGTATAATAAGAACAGAAAGAGTCGGTGCATTAGGTCTGATTGAAGAAGATAGTGCAACTGCAAAAACAATGAACCAAATAACAATTCAATCATCCAAATGAGAAAGTTATGAAATGAGAAAAATAGCAACAAGTACTAGCACACTTGAAATGGACGTACATGTTTTGGTTAGGTTTTAGCTGAAAATATTCTAAACATTAATTAAAATGTTTTAATGGCTTATTTAGTTGTTTTAGAATTATTTCACAAATAGATATTTGATAGGTGGTTGTTTTCCTAAAACTCAAAGAATATTCTAAGTGTTAAAAAAATTAAGTGTTAAAAATTTTGGACTATCCCAAATTTTTTGAAGAACCTGTTAACCATCAATAAAACAATATACTCAGGTACAGCCTGGATCTCAACTCACAATAGCAACCACAAACTACTTAATAACTATTCGTTTCAGTTTCATAACAATTAAACTACTCCCAGAAAGAATAAAACTATACAGATTTAAACCATGAATAATTTCATTTGATATACATAATAAATACATTACATAATAAATACGTAATAAAGTAAGATGAGAGTACCTATATCACTCGTTTGTGTAATAGGAACAGAAAGAGACGGTGCATTAGGTCCGATTGAAGGAGATGGTGCAACTGCAAAAACAACAATCCAAATAAAAATTCAATAAACCATATGAGAAAGTTATGGAATGAGACAAATAGCAACAAGTACTAGCACACTTGAAATGAACGTACATGTTTTGGTTAGATTTTAGTTGAAAATATTCTAAGAATTAATTAAATTGTTTTAATTGCTTATTTAGTTGTTTTAGAGTTATTTCACTGGTGGATATTTGACAGGTGGTTGTTTTCCTATAACTCAAAGAATATTCTAAGTGCTAAAAAAATTAAAAATTTGGGCAGAGTTTTCTCTATTTTTTGGACTATTCTAAATTTTCTGAAGAACCTATTAACCATCAATAAAACAATATACTCAGGTACAACCTGAATCTCAACTCACAATAGCAACCACAAACTACTTAATAACTATTCGTTTCAGTTTTATAACAATTAAACTACTCCCAAAAAGAATTAAACTATACAGATTTAAACCATGAATGAATTTTATTTGATATACATAATAAATACATTACACAATAAATACATAATAAAGTAATATGAGAGTACCTATATCACTCGTCTGTGTAATAGGAATAGAAAGATACGGTGCATTAGGTTCGATTGAAGGAGATGGTGCAACTGCAAAAACAACAAACCAAACAACAATTCAATCATGCAAATGAGAAAGTTATAGAATGAAACAAATAAAAAGTACTAGCACACTTGAAATGGACATATATGTTTTGGATAGATTTTAGTTGAAAATATTCTAAGCATTAATTAAAAAATTTAAATTGCTTATTTAGCTGTTTTAGAGTTATTTCACAGGTGGTTGTTTTCTTATAACTCAAAGAATATTCGAAATGTTAAAAAAATTAAAAATTTGGGCAGAGTTTCTTCTTTTTTTTGGACTATTTCAAATTTTTTGAAGAATTTGTTAACTATCAATAAAACAATATACTTAGGTACAGCCTGAATCTCAACTCACAATAGCAACCACAAACTACTTAATAACTATTCGTCTCAAATTTTATTACCAAGTTTACAATCCAAGCTACTAAGATTCAAATTTTATTAAATTAGGTTACATTTCAATATGTATAATAATCCTCATAGTGTAAGTTAAACCTTAATTTACCATTTAACTATATGAGGAACTCATCAATTTCACATTTCAACCTTATTCCAATCCTTTGTCCAATCTTCGTGAAACTTTGTCACATTAACAGCTTAGTTCCTCCTTAAACTATGAGCCCAATTACACCTTTGGTTTGTCTCATAAAACTTATACACAAATTTTCCACATCTCGTCATCATTAGATCCACCATACTATTGCATATAAATTTGACACAACTCTAACTTGTGCTATTATTTATTATTTTTTTCATATTGTATCGTACTTCTAGGTCCAAACAATAATTCGAGTGCTTCACTTCCAACAATCTTACTAACTTTTGATAAAACACAAACCAATAAATCGGGTGTTAACTAGACCTTTAGCAAACGTCCCAAGTTTCAAAATCAAACTATGAATCTAACTTCCTAATTCATAATTCAACAACTTACTTTAAAATTTACAATATCATTCAAATCCTCCTTGCATTAAGTCATATTCATGTTTTCCCCTCAATAAACTTAAACATTCCAACATCTCTTCATAGGGTCTATACTCACTAAACTCCAAATCTTGTCTATAAATCACAAACTCAGCCATCCACTTACCAACCAACAACTTACAAAGTTCAAACCTCCTACCCCAAACTCCATGTTCTAAAGGTTAATTAGGTTTTTAGGAAATCATTCATATTTAAGCTAAATGATGGTTCTTAGTCCTTTAATCCATGAAAATTTTAATTACACGACCATATCTACACTTATATGTTCTAATCTCCAAACATCAAACAAATATCACAAACTCAAACCCCACAACCTGTAAGTTAGTTTAGGTCTAATTTAATTCCTCAAAGATTAAGTTTTTTTTTTGTCCAAACAAATCGACATAAATCATCACAAAACTCTCAAATAAGTCTGAACCCTACCTCGTAGAAGCTAAAAACGCCAAAAGTCCCAAATTTTTAGAACCCTAGGATTTCAACCAATCTTCATTTTCAACTTCAAGAGGGCTCAACGCAGTACTCTTGCCATGTATTACTCGAATCCCAGTCAGTTGCTTACCATTTCGAGTGAAGGACCCTTGATTTCTAGTGAGAATGGTGGTTTCGAGCTTTCGGTGGCCTCTTTCCATGGAGGAACGAAAAAACTAAAGAAGAAGAGGAAGAAAACCAACGTCGTGGTGGGGTGTGGTCGCCGGCATCAGCAGCGGTAGGTGACGTCGGCGGTGGTGGTGTGGCCCGGCGGCACTGACAGGTGGTGGGGCGAAGGTGCGGCGAAGTCTGGTCGTGCGTCGCATGCACCTCTCGGTTCTGCTCCTCTCTCTGTTTTCCTCATTCTCAGCTTCGGCTGAGATGAGATTTAATTTAATTTAGTTTTTTTTTCTTTTTTAACCTTCCAGATTCCTCCTTTAAAACACACTTGAATACCTATATTTATATATTGATAATTTAGATATTTACTTTTGTGTTAATTCCACTCTTTTTAACCCTTCAATTCATTAAATTTGAATTTAAATCACGATATCAAAATGTTCTAATATTATAGAATTATTCACAATTTATTGTCCTGAGATCTTTACACGCCTTAACTGTCCACTACGTGCTATATTATTGTCTAAAATTACTTCTACTAAATTAATTAAGTCAAATATAATGAATCAAAATAAAAATATACCAGTTCGCTACACATCAAATTTTGAACATGATCACCCACATTCAGGTAGAAAAAATAAATTCCAGATTACATTCAAATACGAATTTCACTCATAAAGAATCAATTAGATGTAAATGTAACATTTTAGATAGGATAAGTCTGGAAGCAAACAAATAGAAAATTAAAACCAGGGGAGGGATGGTGGACTTACGGCTAGTGAAGGCAGCAACAATAGACACAGCGACAAATAGAGAAGGATTAAAAAACCCTAAAACAGACAGAGAGAGAGAGTGAGAGAGATAGAATGACTGATAATAGAGAAGAGGAGAGGGATGGAGGACTTACCGGTGACAAAAAGCGGCAAAAGCAAAAAGTGGCGGCGAAGATGGAGCAATTAGTGGTGGGCGATGAAGACGGAGCAAGCAGCGGCAGGCTGCGAATGCAGAAAGTAGCGCCGAAGACAGAGAAAGCGGCAACGAAATAGCGAAATGGCGAAACATCGAAAGCGGTGGCAAAGACGGCAAAAGCAATAGTAAAATCAGCGGCAAATCGACGGCAAATTGTTGCAATGTACAGAGATGGCGTGAGAAAGGGGGTGCAATGGAGAGAAGGCATGAGATGGAGGCGCGTAGGACTTGGCTGAATATTGGAATCGCCAAGCTTTGTTTGGTGAATTATAAATTTTTAAAATTTTTAATTTTAGACTGTTTCTGATAAACAAATTAAAAAATTTTAAAAAATTTAAAAAATAAGTAATTTTACAAGAAAGTGAGAAGAGTTTAAAAAATATAATTTAAAAAATATAATAATTTGATCAAATAATGACAAATTTTTATATTAAATATAAAAAAACCAATTAATTAGTTTATTTGAAACTAATGGAGCTTATTTTGTATTTGCATATGGTATAAAGAGAAATTATTTAAATACATCTTGATGCACCAATAAGTGTTGGTTATAAAAACTTTTGTTACATCAAAACTACGTAATTTTGTACGGTAATGTTATTTATGTTAAATAAAATCTTAAAATTAAGGACTTCATAATGCGTTGTAAAATTTTCAGTTAGTAAGATTATGTCAATTTACGTTAATAAATTTTTGTTAAATAAAAAATATTATATTATAAACTACGTAGTTTTAATATAATAGAAATCTCCATTACATAAAGGTGCGTAATAGAGATGATCATTATTCGAGAATTAATAATGGGCTTCTACTTGAATAATTTTTTTTTTCTAATAAATAACACCCACTACTACAATGTATTGAAGATTCGTATATAAAAGTGTACATTAAAATGTTTCAAATTTTTTGTGATAAAAAATTCTCAATCCCAACTCTAGATATTTATTTTATTTCAGCAAATTATTTGAAATTATTAACTAATTCCATGTTTAGCTCACGAATATTCAAAACAGGCGATTTTCTGAATTAAGTACATAAGAATTAAAATCATTATTTTAAAAAAATTAAAAATGAATTTATGAAAAAGATTTATAACCATCACAAAAGATTACGAATTTGTGATGAAATATTATTATCACAAATAATTAAAAATTATTTTGAGACAAAAAATAAAATTCATAACAAAAGGATACATATTATGATGAAATATTATCGTCACGATTAATTAAAGGCCTTTTAGCAAGGAAAAATAAAATTCAACGCAAAATAGGCACCTCACGTGATAAAATATCCTTGTCACCAATAATTGAGTAACATTTTGTGAGGAAAAACAAAATTCATTACAAAGGATCCGTATTGGTAACAAAATTAGAATATTCTAGAAAAAAATATCATTTTTAGAGAGAAAATTAAAATTTATCGTTAAATTTTATCACAATAAAATCTTTTTTGTTATATCATATCCAAAGTACATGATTTTACGTTAAAATTGTTGCCAAACAATTAGTGACCAATCGCGTTGTTAGTTGTCAAAAGTAAGATTTCCGTGATCACTAACAACTCAATCGCCAATTATTCGCGACTACAATTTAGTCGCCTTAAGATTTTTCATGCTTTTTGCACCAAATCATTTGCGACCAATGATAAATATGCTCGCCAGCCATAGGCACTAAATATTTTTCTCGCCTTTTTTTCATTGGCGCCAAAAACTCTATTATGGAAAACTAGAATTGTTTGCCAAAAGTGCGCATTAGCGAAAAATATTATTTGGTCGCCAGAATGCCTTTCCTGCGGTTACCACCTAATTATTTAACGACCACATGTCAAATGGTTGCCACTGAACTCTCTGCGCCACCAATATTGTTTTTGCCACCAACATTGTTTTTAGTTATGAAAAGTCATAGCACCAATATGTTTTTTCATTTTTTTTCCATTGGCGCCAAAATATTTGGTGACAAAAATAAATTTGGTTGCCAAAAGTGAGCTGTAGCAACAAAAGTCTTTTGGTCGCCAATCAATGAGTTTTTTTGCGACCAAACCTTAGTCGCCAAAAGGCCTTCACCTATTTTTTCATTCTACAACCAGACCTTTGGCGACTAATATTAGATTTGGTCTTAATAAAAGTGTTGTTAGCGACCAAACTCAAAACTATGGTCGCCGATTGTGGTATATTCCACAACCAATGAATAATAGTCGCCAATATTTATATATTTTGCGACCAACAATAATATGGTAGCCAATTGTTTTGTATTCAGCGACCAAAATCAATGTTGGTTGCCAAAAGTGGTAGCTAAAAGTGTAAGTTCTTGTAGTAACTTCAATAATAATTTATTTACTTTTGTTGCCATAAAATATTATATTATTATTAATATTATTTATTTGAATATTTTTAGGTCATAATAATGCTCGATTTGTACATTTTTTTCTTAATTTAAGTTTATAATGCAAAAGTAGCTTTTTAGCACACTTCCCTAGATATGGATGGCCCTAGGGGGCATTTTGATCATTTTATTTGCTATTTTGTCTTTTGCTTATTATTTTAATTTGAATCTTTAATTTACGGTATCTAAGTGTTAAATTTTGAATTTTAAGTACTTTCTTGTGTCTTAGAGGCAAAATGGTAATTTTATTCTTTTTATGAAATTTTATGATTTTAAATTAATATTTCATGATAATTAAATAATTTTAAGATGTTAGGGGTTTTCTTCGTACATTAGGGTTTTGCCTATTGAGTGTTAGGTTTCTAGGATCTTTATATCGAATTAGGGTTTCTAACTTTTGGTAACCTAAAACTTTATGGGTTCATGTCGCTAATTTTAGGGTTTGGAACCAGGTCCTTACAAAAATGGTGAGGGGAGAGCCATAATAGAAAATATTTTTTTTTTCATTTTAAAAAAGATTAATACTAACAACAACATCATGATAAGATATTAAAATAATAATATTGATCAATGATTAGAATTAAAAAGAAAAAAATATAAAATAACACTAAAAAATTTCAAAAAAGTATAATATTTTTGTATATTAGTCCTACTATATTGTTAAAATATAAATTTTATAGAGAGTTTTAAACAGGGTCCTATTAGTTGAATATATAAAAAGAATAGTCCCATCCAACAATTTTTTTAAAAATCGGGTCCTATTTCATGTTGCTACACCCGATATGCTTCTAATACCTATTTAAGTAATAGCTAAAAACCAAATCCTTTCCCCCACCACCGATCTTCTCATCCTTCTTCTTCGGCGATCTCCTTTTTATTCTCCACCCTCGATCTCCTCTTTCTTTTCTGCCATTGACCTCCTCATTCTTCTCTGGCAATCTCTTCATTTGTCTCTACTATGATCTCCTCCTTCTTCTCCGCCACTGATCTCTTTCTTCTTTTCTGGCGATCTCCTCCTTTGTCTCAGCTGTAATCCCTCCCTTCTTCTCCGGTGATCTCTTTATTCTTCTCTGGCACTGACCTCCTTCTTCTTCTCCGGCGATCTCCTCCTCCTTCTCTGCCGCCAATCTCCTCCTTCTTCGGCGAGGTTATTAAAGGATTGGGGTCTCAAAGGAGGGAGAAGAAGAAGGCGGTTCTTTCTCTTTTAAATTCTTCAAGAAATTTTTCATAACATTTAACTAAAAAAATTCTAAGTTTAACTTTCTTGAGAAATTTCTCATACCATTTAACTGAGAAAGAGAAAAAATTTCTCATAGCATTTAACTGAGAAATTTCTTAATTTAATTTTTTTGTGAAATTTCTCTTAGTATTTAACTGAGCAATTTCTCAAATTAAGTTTCTGGAGAAATTTCTCATAGTATTTAACTGAGAAATTTCTCAGTTACAAGGAGAGAGAGACGCCGACTGAGAAATTTCTATGTGGCAGCGATTGAGGCAGACAGAGGCAGCAACGACTGAGGGTTGCGTCAGCAGGGGCATCGATGGCAAATAAGAAAGGCAGCGGCATCGGCGGCGAATGATGGAGGCGTCAACGACTGAGGGAGGCGGAGACAATATCACCGGCAACACAATTGCTCGAGATTGAAAGCTTCAAACTAAAACAAATTCAATTGGGACGTCATGAGGTGGTTTTCAATTCCATAGAATAGGGATTGAGAGACAAGTTCTTCTAAATCAATTACTTTGGTTTTGGATGGATGAAGACTAGTTCTAAGAAGAGACAGAAGGATTGAGACCAAATTGAGGTCTCTATCAATGAACGAAATGCCGTATTAATCCAAAGAATCAGAGAACAGAGGTATATTGGGTATATAACAAAATATAATTTAAAAAACAAGACCTTAGCTCAAAAAAACTTAATAATGGAACCAATACTTGTACAAGTCTTTTAAATAGGACTAATAATTAATTAACCGAATTTTATATACATATTTATATATAAAATATATTTAATTTATCTAATCAGGGGTAAGGCGGGAGAAAATGGAGCAAAAAATGCAAATACCGCCCCTTACCTGTTACCTAACGGGGGCGGGGAAGCAACAGAATGAGGACAGGAAAAATTGTCATTCCTAACAACAATGAAGGCAACTATTTGAATAATGTTATATTTGGTCATTACTTTTAAGTATCAAATGATTTATTATTTTCTATGTGATTTTTATATTATTTAAGTAAAATCTCATATCATATAATTTTTAATCATCAAAACATAATCAAAGTAATATACATGGTTAACTATTTTGCCTTTACATCTCTCTC
>JAULJZ010164205.1:0-25994 GCA_032270985.1 Heliamphora pulchella | reverse complement strand
CTCATTGATTGCATGGGAGGTGGGAGTGGCTTGAGGCTTACAAATTCAGACCTTGGGCATGTGTAATTTCAGCATTGTAGTGTTTGGGAGACTAAAAAGTTGATTTGGTAATTAATTTGAATTTGAATTTGTATTTTGATATATTTTTGTGAATATAAATGTATAAAATATTAATTTTATGTACCTTTTTAGTATCAAAACCTACTAAAATCTATTAAATTAATGTATTTATAATTAATTTAGTCTTTTCATGATTTATCATAATTTTGATAGTAATTAAATAAATAATTGTAGCTTTTTAGCTAAATTAAGTTAGTTTGAGTAGAATTGACTTTTTAAACTTATTTATTGTGTAAAGATTTTAAATAATTATCTGCTTACTTTTGTTAATCTACATTAGTATATTACTATATATATTACTTGAGTAAAAAATATTAGGTCAAAATAATGTTTAATTTATACATCTTTTTTTTATTTTTAAGCTTAAAAAGGCAAAAAATAGCTTTATTGGCACATTCTCTTAGGTGGCCAGCCATGGAAGGAAAATTTGGTCATTTTTGTTGTTATTTTGTATTTTATTAATTAATTGTATATAAATACCGAATTTTGGATGTCCATGTGTCAAATTTTAGATTTTTAGGACTTTTGTTGTACTAGGGGCAAAATGATTATTTCACCTTAATTATGAAAATTTTTATTTTTTAATTTAATATTTTATATTATTTACTTAAACAAAAAAAAAATATTATTTTTAAACTTGTTTTAGCTTGCTTATCAAATTGGCAAGTATCACAAACTTTGTCATTGATAAATTTAGTTTTAGGCAAGCCTTTAACCAAATCTTTCTTCACAAGTTTGGACAAGAGATCCATACTAGTATGACCTAGCCTCATATGCCATAACCAACTAGTTTCATTCACGGCAGAAAAGCATTTAACATTTTGAAAATTTAAATTTTCAAAATCAATAGTGTAAACATTTTTAGATCGTTTTGCAACAAATAAAACTTTATGTTTTTCTTTGTTTTCAACAACACAAGTGTCATGCAAGAATTGTACACTATATCATTTATCACACAGTTGACTTATACTTAAGATTATGTTTAAGACTATCAACACGATTATGTTTTTGATTTGTCGACCGCCATATGTCTTGACCATCCACTATCCAAGTATCATCTTTCTTTTGATGCGGAGGATCTCAAGCATACCTATAAGATAGTTTAAGTAATTTTATTTGGTACCTAAATTTTTTTGGTCCCTCTAGGATTAGTGTGTTTAACTTTCCAAACATTTTTGAGACGCCATTATTTTTTTTAATGGGCAATCAAATTTAATATGTCCATTTTTCTTGCATTGAAAACAAATTACATTTTTATAGGCATTCCTTGAATAAAAGTATAAAACGTTCTTTGATTCTTTTACAAAATAATTTTTTTATTTAAGTTTTACTTCTCCATTGTAGCGAATTCATTCTTTATTCAATGGTGTTCTTTGTGCTCTTGAGAGTTTTTCAAAATTCTCTCGTCCATTAGTGAATTTGTAGATGATTTTCGAATAATCTTTTATTTTTCTTTTTAGTTCACAAGAGACATTATTTTCAATATTTTTACATTTTAAGTCCGTGAGTTCTTTTCTTAACTTGTTATTTTCTTTTGTTAGATTAGAAATCTCATTTTTAGAAATTTTTGTTAATTTATCAAATTTAACCTTCAAAATAAGTTTTTCTTTTTCCAAAGATAATTTTCAAAGTATGTTCTTTAGACAGGTGTTCTTTTCATTTTTAGTATTCTCGTTTAAGGTTCTTAATTTTTCAATTTCTTTAGAAAACTCTTTTTTTCATTTTTCAATTTTACATTTTTCTTTTCTAATTTCAAAAGACTTTTATATAAGTTAAACAATTCATTTTTAACTTCATCATATGATGGCATAGAGTAAGAAGAATTAGATCCATTGCATGAATTTGAATTAGAGCTTACCTCTTTGTCTATACTTGCCATCAAGCAGAAGTTGGCCATTTCATCGTCACTTGAGCATTGCTTGACTCGTTTGATTCTGAGTCATTCCACGTGGTTGCTTTCATGGCCTTCTTTTTCTTCTTTGAGTCCTTTTTGAGTAAAGGTCATGCAGGCCTGATGTGCCCAGTTTTATTGCAGTTATAGCAAGTGAGTGGTTCTTTCTTGAAGTCTCGTTGGCTTAAATCTCCTTTGTCAAATTTTGCGCCTCGAAATCTTCTTAACAGCTTTTTGTCTCTTTTAATGAATTTTCCAAATCTTCTTGTCATAAGAGCCATGTCATCATCGTTGATCTCCTCGTTCTCTTCATCACTGGAACTCTCTTTTGAATCTTTGAAGCAGTGGACTTTTTAACCTTGTTTTGTTCGTTAACTCTTTTATTTATTTTGAGCTCGTATGTCAACAGTGACCCAATTAGCTCATCTAAGGTCATCACCCTTAGATTTCTTGCTTCGGAGATGGCTGTGGCCTTAGCTTCCCAAATAGGTGGCAAGGCTTTGAGTACTTTTTTTAAAAGCTCATAAGATTGGTTAGTTTTTTTAAGTGCATTAAGAATGTTAATAATGTTAGTAAAGCGAGTGTACATGCTAGATATAGTTTCATCATCATTTATCTTAAAGCTTTCATACTCACTAATTAGTCTATCAATCCTAAAGTTTTTAACATCTTGTGTGCCTTCATAAGTGATTTCTAACTTTTTCCATATTTCTTTTGCACTTTTACATGTCATTATGCGATTATATTCGTTAGCATCTAGGGCATAATACAAGGCATTCATGGCACTAGAATTTATTTGAAGTTGCTTTTTATCATTTTCATTCATTTCTTCTTCTAGTTTAAGAACTTCTTTACCTTCCATAGTTTTAGTAGGAGTGAAATTACCTTGGATGATTACTCTCCAAGCCCTCCAATCGATGGTTTGAATAAAAATCCTCATTCTTTGCTTCCAAATAGTGTAGTTAACACCACAGAAGATTGGAGACCTTGTAGAGGATTGACCTTCACCAAAAGAAGATATACCAATTCCTGCTACAGATCTTTTTCAAAAAAACTTATTAAGAATAGTGTGCTAGGTTCTCATACCAATTGATAGTATGTGTGTAATCCCGAGAGAGGGTGTCACGACCCACACTCGGTTCAGTGAGCTAAACCCAAAACATGCCATACAAAAACCATGTCAATAGGTTATGCCCAAGAATTGAGAAAATATGGTACATTTCATTCAAAGATTTAACAGGACGAACCAAGTTCTAGAATTACATTCCCAAGTTTACCACAAATATTTAGAGTGACATACAACATTAACTATCTCTTTCCTTACACCAATTTCCTTAGTTTAATGTACAATAAAAACAAAAGACAACATAGCTTCATTTATTGGCCCTTCCAAAAAACATTCATAGCTTTGGTGTCACCCCGCTCTTCAGAACCTGAAATGGTTTGATATATATATACATGAGCCGAAGCTCGTAAGATAAAGATTAATTCATATATAATGCATGATTTGTGAGGTGTGATGGGTGTAACCAAATGAAAATGCACATTTTTACCAAATCAATTCTTTTAACACACACACATACTCACGTACACCCAGATTTATCTCCATTTTTTCATTCGTTTACCATTCATAAATCCTTCCTTTTCTTTCTCGGTTTTCACAAAATCGTATCACCTCTAATGAACCGTTGTCGGGTGCAGCTTATAGAAATCCCTCCCTATTAATCCCAATAGGCTACGCGAAGCCATTGGGTAATAGATAGCTCTATAACTCACCACGACACAATACCACATTTCGGGGACTAACCCGTGAGCATGTGGTCCCCATCTTGTGCAAGTTTTCGGTCTTTCACCGCGGAGCCGCTACCCAAACTTATTTCACATCAATCCGTACGGTTCATTTTAGGTTAGATTCATTTTCACAACCCGGGAGTCCAACCCACAAATGGTTCCTCTCCCACTCATTACCATAATACACCATTATGATTTCAAACCCAAAGTTACCATCACAACCTTCATTATAAAATATCTCATTAATCACAATGTTATCAATTTTTCATAGATCACAATGTTACCAAATACCCATAACACAAGTTTGATAACAAGAGCATCACATCATTTTCAAAGGCTTACACACCCATCATGTACATATATCAATTTGAAACCCACTTTTACTATTAAAGGAAACCCTAGTTTGATACCAACGGGTCTAAAGCATGCATCCCAACTCAATCTAACTATACGGACAGGTGTGTCGTAGGCTCAAGGGGTTAGGAATTTAGTAAAAAGGGTCAAGAATAATGAAAATAACTTTTTCTAAATCATTCGGCTAAAAATGGGTGAAAAATGGTTAAGAAATTTTGACATACCCTCACTATTTTAATTATAACTTTTTCTACAAAAAGAATTTTGTTGTGGGGGTAGTCTTCTCGGAAAGAGAACTTTCGGGGCTTCACTTTGAGTACAAGAATGACCCAATTCGGATTCCGAATTAGGAAGTTATGATCGAAAAAAGTTGGCCCTGCGCAGTTAGTCCGCTCGAGCACCCAACCTTCTGCCATGTGAGCGCTCGAGCGGATAGGGCTCCGCTCGAGTGCTCTAGCACCCGAGAGAACCCCAGATTTGCCCCTGTTTTGAGTTTCAAACCTCCAAACACATAACCCTTGATTATACATGCTTCAAATCTTTATTTATAAACTAAAAACACTAGATTCAAGTCTCAAAACCCCATTTTGATTCCACAAATAATCACTTTTGTGGGAAATCACCTCCCAAAACCTCCATTTTTATGAAAACTAACTCAACCCAAACACAAATCTACCAATACGTTAATTTAGCATGCAATTGACTCAATTTTTACTCATATACACAAAATGTCAACTCAAATCTACGTAAGACATGTGAGATAATCTAAATCCTACCTTGGATTTACTCGGAAGCTTGTGATCTCTTCCAATCTCCCTCCTAGGGTTTTGATGTTGGTTTTTCTTGCTGTCCTAAAGCTTTATCTTTAATCTCTTTGCTTTAAAGCTTGATCTTCACTTGCTCACCCTTGATCAAGTTTTAATCTTCATGATTTAAGAATAGAGGGTTAGGATTTGGAGATATAGTGGACCCTTCTCTCTCAAGGAGAGAAGAAGAGATGAGAGAAGAGAGAGGGCGAAGAGGGGTATGAGAGTCTCCCGTGGGTGGGATTGGTGGGATTATAATAAAAGATACTTATATATATAAATATATCACGTATTTTCTCCAAGACTCGCAAAGCTTCCAACTCGTCCCGACAGCTCGCTCGAGCGGGCCTTCACCGTTTGAGCGGAGATCCCTGAATCAGAAATTCAACAAATTCCTTTAAAATAAAACACAATCTCCAACCTCACCCTCATGACCTCATTTCAACTTTTACCATTAACCTGTTATCAAAATTTATAGTTATTTTAGATCTTAAAATCATTCCAAAACTCATTAATCCATTCACGATCTTCCATATTATTAAAATTCATACTCTAATTTGTCACACTATAAAATTTAACCAAAGACGACGATTAACAAAATAAATATGTACCGAATTGTCACAACCTTCTCCCCTTAGGAATTTTATCCCCGAAATTCGATCCTCCTTAAGACTCAAAAAGCTCAGGATATTTGAACCGGATATCTAATTCTCTCTCTCAAGTCACTTCTTCCACACCATGATGTCGCCATAGCACCTTTACATACGATAAAATCTTGCCTCATAAGATTTGCTGTCGGGTCTCCAGAATCTTCACTAGTGGTTCCTCGTAAGAAACATCTCCTCGTAGTCTCAATTCTGACCAATCTATCACGTGTGAGGGGTTGGGCTCATATTTTCGTAACATCGACACATGAAAGACATCGTGTACAGACGAAAGTAGCGGTGGCAAAGCTAGTTGATACGCTACTTCCCTAATCCATTCAAGAATCTCGAAAGGTCCTATAAACCGTGGTGAAAACTTTTTGGCTTTGCAAAACCTTACCAAGCTTTTCTTCGGTGACACCTTTAAAAATACAAAATCCCCTACTTCAAAAGATAATGGTCATCTCCGTCTATCGACATAACTTTTTTGGCGACTCTGAGATGTGATCAAATGCTTTTGAATTGTGGTAATCTTTTCGGTTATTTCCCTCACCAATTCAGGACCTTGTAATGAGGCTTCTCCAGCTTCAGTCCAACACAACGGAGATCTACATGGTCTTTCATACAAGGCTTCGTACAGAGCCATCTCGATACTTACTTGGTAGCTATTGTTGTATGCGAACTCAACTAGGGGTAGGTGATCTTCCCACGAACTACCAAAGTCTAGCACACAAGGTCGTAACATATCTTATAATATTTGAATAGCTCAGATAGACCATCGATTTGAGGGTGGAATGCTGTACTAAAAAGTAAACTGGTCCCTAAAGCTACCTGCAAGCTCTGCCAAAACTGCGAGGTAAATCGGGGGTCTCTATCCGATACTATCGATATTGGTACACCTTGCAAACACACATTCTCTTGAACATATAATCTTCCTAGCTTGTCTACCGATTCGGTTGTACATATTGGTAGAAAATGAGTAGACTTCGTTAATCGGTCCATAATTACCCATATTGCATTGCGTCCTTTCACTTGTTGACATATGAGACACTTAGCGATAAATAAAGCCACATCCTTCTTCATGCCTTTCCACCAAAATTGTCGTCGGAGATCATGATACATCTTTGTAGTTCCCAAATGCACTGCGAGTCGAGAGTGGTGAAAATCTCATAACACTTTGTCACGACAAACCTTAGGTACAAACAGTCTTCCCATAAATCTCAAGCCTTAGTTCAGTAAATTGGTCCATCCTTCAGCATTTTCCTTGTTGGTGACACGTTTCCTATACATCTATGCCTCTTTATCAAGTTGCTGGGCCTCCATGACTCGGTGTATCAATATAGGTTGAGAAACCATAGTGAACAAGGTAATACAATCCTCAGTCTCACCAATATTAAGGTCAAATTCTCCAACTATTTCCAACATTTTCCACTCTTGTATCGCGATATGGGCCAAAGACTTCAAAGACTTTCGACTGAGGGCATCTGCGACAACGTTTGCCTTGCCCGGATGATACTGCAAACTAAAATCATAATTGCCTAGATATTCCATCCATCTTCTCCATCTCAAATTTAAATCCTTCTGCAAGAACAGGTATTTGAGACTTTTATGGTCGGAGAAAACTTCAAATTGTTCTCCATAAAGGTTGTGCCTCCACATCTTTAATGCAAAAACAATTGCTGCTAACTGTAAACCGTGTGTTGGGTAGTTCCTTTCATGTGCTTTCAATTGCCTCGATCCATAAGCCACAACTTTACCCTGCTGCATTAGAATACACCCTAACCCTTCACGAGATGCATCACAATATATTTCATAACCAAGACCTCTCTCAGGTATGATCAGTATTGGCACACTGGTTAATCGATTCTTTAATTCTTGGAAAGCATCTTCACAAGCATCATTCCACGTAAATTTGATTCCCTTTTGAGTGCGTCATGTCAAGGGTGACGCTAAACGAGAGAAATCTTTTACGAAATGGGGATAATACCCTACAAGACTTAAGAAACTTCTGATATCAAACACACTATGTGGTCTTTTTCAATCTTGCATGGCCTCTACTTTAGATGGATCAACTGTTACTCCATCTTCCGACACAACATGTCCCAAAAATCGTACTTCGGGCAACCAAAATTCACATTTTGCATACTTGGCATAAAGCTTGTGCTCTCTTAAGAGTCGAAGCACCACACGTAAATACTCCTCATGAACTTCTGGTGTTGGAGAATAAATCAAAATGTCATCAACAAAAACTACTACAAACTGATCTAGGTAAGGCCGAAAAATTCGATTCATCAAATCCATGAAAGTTGCGGGGACATTCATTAAACCAAAGGGCATCACCAAAAATTCGTAATGTCCGTAACGAGTATGAAATGCAGTCTTGGGTATATAATCCTCTCGGACCCTTAGTTGATAGTAACCCGATCTCAAATCAATCTTCAAAAAACACGCGGAACCCTTCAATTGGTCAAATAGATCATCAATCTTAGGCATTGGATATTTATTCTTCACTGTAACTTGATTCAATTTGCAATAATCGATACATAATCACAACGAACCATCTTTCTTTTTAGCAAACAATGCCGGTGCTCCCCACAGTGAGACACTAGGGTGAATGAAGCCCTTATCCAACAAGTCCTGCAACTGAATCTTCAGTTCTCTCAACTATACTGGAGTGAAACGATAGGATGGCACCGATATTAGAACAGTCCCTGGGATAAGCTCAATAGAGAATTTAACTTCTCTCTGTGGTGATAGTTCAAACAATTCTTTCGAAAAAACGTCACTAAACTCGCTCACCACCGGTGGATGCTCTCCTTGTACGGAAAGATCATCCTTAGTCAAAAGGGTGGATAGAATCATATGCACATTAGTTAAATGGTTCATGTCACTAGGTCGAGGTGTCATCTTATCATCCTTATCCCCCACGTAAAATAAAGAATCTCCTTCTGGAGTATACAAGAAAATCCTTCGTCGATCAAAATCAATAAATCTACGAAATGCAGTTAACCAGTCCATTCCAAGAATAATGTCAAACCCCGACATCTTCAACACAATAAAGTCGAACACCAGATGGCGATCGGCTATTACTACTTCGCATCCTCTACCTACATATCTCACTATTGTACAGTCACCGATGGGTGTCTCGATATTTATGATAACGTCCGACGTCTCAACAGGTAAACCCAAAGCAGATACAAATGTAAAAGAGATAAATGAATGTGATTCACCAGTATCAAATAACACATGGGCCTAAGAATTGAAAACTGATAAAGTACCTCGTATCACTGGGTACTGGTGGTAGTCCCGCGTATCTCAGGGTTTGAAGAAGTACCAATTTCTGTAATGGCATAGGCTCTTCCTTGGACTCCAGATGTCTGCCCATGTCCCCTACCTATAGGTTGACGTACATATTGTACTGAAGAAGCCTCCCTGGGAACCTAAACAATCTGCATCTTGACCTGTCGAGTTGGATGGCCGAATGTCTGCCGCTGAGTAGGTGGTGTAGTAGATGTTTCTCGGCCAGTTCTTCCTTGTGGACATTCACGTCTAACGTGCCCCTCTTAACCACACTAAAAACATTTGACAGGTCCTCTCCCCTGAGACTGCCCTTGTGTTAAGTTTTGTTATTACCTTAGAGTTTTGCTTCCTTTGCAAACATTCTTTAGCCTGGTGTCCTTGCTGCCCATAAACAAAACACGTAGTTTCCCTTCACTCCAAATGTGCCGTCGAGGCTACAGATGGGGTGGGTACGGAGCGTTGGGTCTGATAAGATCTCTGCGGTGCCAAACTAGCATTGCCCTGTTCTGGTCTTCGCTTCTTATAAGGTCATCCCTCAGATTGTGTTGTTCTAGCCACCGATAGTTGCCTCTTTTACATGATCTTGCGATTGTCTGCCATAGCACTTTCTATTACCATTGCCGTCTCAACTACTTCCAAGAAAACCCCCAATCAAAATCCTACCACTTTCTCTTGGATAGAGGGTCGTCAACCTCTTTCGAACCTCTTAGCCTTCAATTTCTCCGTTGACACCATTTCTGGCGCGAACTTTGGCAAGCTTGTGAACTTTGATTCATATTACAAAACGAACAGATTTTCTTGTATCAACGATAGGAATTCTTCTCTATACGTATCTCGAACAGACTCGGGGAAATATTTTTCTAGGAATACCGCTGTAAATGTTGCCCATGTACCGTCCGTTGTCGTCTTAGGAAACTCCCACCAGTCATTTGCCTCTTCCAGAGTTGAAGGGTAGCGAAACCAACCCTTAGGTCATCTTCCACTATTTACAATGTATCTAAGATTCGGGTAACTCTACCTTTAGCCATTCCGTCGCCATTCTAGGGTCAGGTTCCCTAGCATAAGTGGGAGGGTTTAACCGTTGAAACTCTCTCATCATCATTGCAGCTCTTCCGTCTATATTCTGTGCTCCCTCTTGGTTAGCCCCAGCCCCAATTAAAGTTCTCAATGCATTCAATATCTATTGGTTCACTTTTGCATCCCCAACTGGTTCCTACAGAGTGTTAATATCCCCTTCTTAAAGAACTGGCGCACTTTTGCGCCCCCAACAGCGACCGCGACCTTTACCTCTTTCTTGCCTAGGATGCATCACTATACGAAAGAAAACGATCGTCAATACATAATACATAAACAAATCAACACCCCTTTCCCGAATAGATTCAATTATAAGTGCAAACAGGGCTAGCATTACTTAAACTTAATCACACTAACACATAAACACATACCGAGGGAAAGCCCCAAACTAACGCAACAATCCGAGCAATTAATTTAGATTTCTCATAGAAAGAACGTCAGCCAAACGCTTTTCTATTTCAAACCCTAAAGTAGTTGATCGGATGCCAAATGGTAAGCCACATCACCCCAAGACTCAACCTCCATGCTCATATAAACACATAGAATGCACAAGACAATACAACCACAATCCCATGCAAGCACACAAACCATGCCGTGTAGTGGTGCCTAATTATCATCAAACAATTCTCATGCTAAGGTCGTCCTCAATTCCCAAGGCTTCTATGTATCCGAACCTAGAGCTCTGATACCATTCTATCATGACCCACACCCGGGTGAGTGAGCTAAACCCAAAACATGCTATACATAAACCATGTCAATAGGTTATACCCAAGAATTGAGAAAATATGGTACATATCATTCAAAGATTTAATAGGATGAACCAAGTTCCAGAATTACATTCCCAAGTTTACCACAAATGTTTAGAGTGACATATAGCATTAACTATCACTTTTCTTAGTTTAATATACAACAAAAAAAAGACAACATAGCTTCATCTACTGGCCCTTCCCAAAAACATCCATAGCTTTGGTGTCACCCCGCTCTTCGGAACCTGAAATGGTTTGATATATATACATGAGCCGAAGCTCGTAGGATAAAGATTAACTCATATATAATGCATAATTTGTGAGGTGTGATGGGTGTAGCGAAATGAAAATGCACGTTTTTACCAAATCAATTCTTTTAGCACACACACATACTCACACACACTAAGATTTATCTCCGTTTATCCATTAGTTTACCATTCATAAATCCTTCATTTTCTTTTTCGATATTCACAAAACTGTATCACCTCTAATGAATCGATGTCAGGTGCAGCTTATAGAAATCCCTCTCTATTAATCCCAATAGGCTACGCGAAGCCATTGGGTAATAGATAGCTCTATAACTCACCACGACACAACACCGCATTTCAGGGACTAACCCATGGGCATGTGGTCCCCATCTTGCGCAAGTTTTTGGTCTTTCACCGCGGAGCTGCTATCCCAACTTATTCCACATCAATCCGTATGGTTAATTTTAGGTAAGATTCATTTTCACAACCTAGGAGTCCAACCCACAAATGGTTCCTCTCCCACTCATTACCATAATACACTAATATGATTTCAAACCCAAAGTTACCATCATAACTTTCATTATACAATATCTCATTAATCACAGTGTTACCAATTTCTAATAGATCACAATGTTACCAAATACCCATAACACAAGTTTGATACCAAGAGGATCATATTATTTTCAAAGGTTTACACCCATCATGTATATATATCAATTTGAAACCCACTTTTACTGTTAAAGGAAACCTAACCAACGAGTCTAAAGAATGCATCCGAACTCAATCTAACTATATGTACAGGTGTGTCATAGGCTCAAGGGGCTAGGAATTTAGTAAAAATGGCCAAGAATAATGAAAATAACTTTTTCTAAAACATTCGGTTAAAAATGGGTGAAAATTGGTTAAGAAATTTTGACATACCCTCACTAGTTTAATCATAATTTTTTCTACAAAATGTATTTTCTTGTGAGGGTAGCCTTCTTGGAAAGAGGACTTTTGGGGCTTCGATTTGAGTACAAGAACGACCCAATTTGGAGTCCAGATGAGGTAGTTATGATTGAAAGAAGTTGACCCTGCGCAGCCAGTCTCCTCGAGCAGATGTTGGGCACTCGAGCGCCCAACCTTCTGCCATGTGAGCGCTCGAGCGGATAAGGCTCCGCTCGAGTGCTCTGGCACCCGAGAGAACCCCAGATTTGCCCCTATTTTGAGTTTCAAACCTCCAAACACATAACCCTTGATTATACATGCTTCAAATCTTTATTTATAAACTAAAAACACTAGATTCAAGTCTCAAAACCCCATTTTGATTCCACAAATAATCACTTTTGTGGGAAATCACCTCCCAAAACCTCCATTTTTATGAAAACTAACTCAACCCAAACACAAATCTACCAATACGTTAATTTAGCATGCAATTGACTCAATTTTTACTCATATACACAAAATGTCAACTCAAATCTACGTAAAACATGTGAGATAATCTAAATCCTACCTTGGATTTACTCGGAAGCTTGTGATATCGTCCAATCTCCCTCCTAGGATTTTGATGTTGGGTTTTCTTGCTGTCCTAAAGCTTTATCTTTAATCTCTTTGCTTCAAAGCTTCATCTTCACTTGCTCACCCTTGATCAAGTTTTGATCTTCAAGATTTAAGAATATAGGGTTAGGATTTGGAGATATGGTGGCCCTTTCTCTCTCAAGGAGAGAAGAGAAAGAGGGGAGAGGGGTATGAGAGTCTCACGTGGGTGGGATTAGTGGGATTATAATATAAGATACTTATATATATGAATATATCTCGTATGTTCTCCAAGGCTTGTGAAGCTTCCAACTCATCCCGACAGCTCGCTCGAGCGGGCCTTCACCTCTCGAGCGGTGATCCCTGAATCAGAAATTCAACAAATTCCTTTAAAATAAAACCCAATCTCCAACCTTATTCTCATGACCTCATTTCAACTTTTACCATTGGCATGTTATCAAAATTTATCATTATTTTAGATCGTAAAATCATTCCAAAACTCATTAATCCATTCACGATCCTCCATATTATTAAAACTCGTACTCTAATTTGTCACACTATAAAATTTAACCGAAGACGACGATCAACAAAATAAATACGTACCGAATTGTGACAAGGGGGTGAATTAGATATTTAAAAATTTGTGTTGAAATATTCAAATACAAGTAAAGCTTTTAATACACTTACAAGCACGATATTTTAATTCACAAGTATATTTTCAAGTATAACTTCTTGTTTGAAGATTAAAGCAGAAGTCTATTTTAATTCACAATATCTAAAACTTCTTATTTGAAAATTAAATTCACAAGATTCAAAACCTTTAGTTTGACAAATAAAGTGCAAGCATATTTCAATTCTCAATATTTAAGATTTCTTATTTGACAAATGAAATTACAAGATTTAACACTTTTCTTATTTTAAAAATTTAATAACGAGTGTAGAAGATGTGTGTGATGCAACAATAAACGATAATATAATAAAAAGAATAAAAAGTAAGCAAGTTAGAAATATGACACCACGATTTTATAAGGTTCGGCGCAACAGCCTACGTCCTTACCTCAAGCCAACCGCTATGAGGATTTCTCGCTATTACTCTTTTAATAGGCGGAGTAGCCTCTCTTGAGAATGTCCCCTTCTCAAGTATTCCAATCCTTTTAGGCGGATTAGCCTCTTTTAAGAAACACCTTTATCAAGTACAACGGAATAACAATAATGTGTACAGGAGATGCTCCTACAATGAGCAAATGAGTACAAGAAATGAAAACACTAACTCACTTCTCAAAGAATATATCAATGAAACTCAAAGGGAAATCTAAAAACCTTTTCTCTCAAAAATATAAACGAAAACACAAGAGATTTAAGCACAAATAGAGAGTGTATAAGAGAGAAACTTTGAGAGGTTTTTTAATGAATAAAACTAGAGCTCAAAGGCTCTATTTATAGGCCTCAATCCTGGACTAGCCATTGGGCTAAACATGGCAATGTCAAACTAGCCGTTTCAGCACAAAATTTGAATTTTAGCCTGTTCGGTCGACTAGACAAGCCCATTCAGTCGACTGGACCAACCTTCAGTCGACTGAATCTAGTAATCAGTTGACTAAACCTTTTCAGATGAAATTCCTGTTTGGCAGCCGAGTTTCAGTCGACTGGATGCAAACCATTAGTCGACTGGATTGTTAAAAATCCAGAATTTTGATTTTCAAAAAGGTTTTGATCACTTTATGTCTTGGAAAAATATTTACAGATATTTTAGGAATCCTATGAGCTTCAAAAGATATATCTATGAGCTTACTGAATTTACAAAGACCCTAAAAAAAATTCAAAACATTTTCTTCAATCCTTCAAACTTGCATTGTCCCAAAATCTTGTCGCCAAAACATTTCATTTGAAATTTGCGTCATGGCTTCCATTTTGTATATTTGATTGTGCTAACCATTTTTTTCCTGTAAACAATATCAATTTGATCAATTAGATACTTAAGTTTGTTATCATCAAAACAATCGTTGAAGCCTTGTTAGGCCAACAGTTCTTTTTTAATTTCTTGGCCTAACTTAATCATATAGCTCTATGTATAAAATATATACATCAAATGGCCTAACCTAGGTTCTGTCACGACCCAAACCCGGGTCTATGAACTAACCCCAAAACATGCCACACATAAACTATATCCAAAGATAATACTCCAAGACATAAGAAATATTGTATATAATTCAAATAGGCTTAACAAAATGATTAAAGTCCCAAATTGACTTTCCCAAGTTTACCACAAATGTTTAAAGTAACATACAATATTAACTATCCTTTTCATTACATCACTTTCTTCAACTTCATGTACAACAAAAACAAAAGACAATGTAGCTTCATTTACTAGTCCCTCCCAAAGGCATCCATAGCTTTAGTGTCATCCCGCTCTTCAGAACCTGAAATGGTTTGATATATATATACATGAGTCAAAACTCGTAGAATAAAGATTAACTCATATATAATGCATGGATTGTGAGGTGTGATGGGTGTAACCGGAATAAATATGCACATTTATCCAAATAATTACTTTTTAACGCACACACCCATGCACACCAAATCGACTCCATTCAACTGTTTGTTTTACATCTATAAATCATTCATTTTATTTTCCCAATTTTCACAAAACCATATCACCTCTAATGAACCGGTGTCGGGTGCAGCTTATAGAAACCCCTCCCTATTAAATCTCAGTAGGCTACGCGAAACCGTTGGGTAATAGATAGCTCTATAAGTCACCACGACACAATACCACATTTCGGGGACTAACCCGTGGGCATGTGGTCCCCATCTTGCGCAACTTTTCGGTCTTTCTCTGCGAACTCGCTAGGCCTACTTAATCCACATCAATCCATACGGTTCATTATTGGTTAAAAACCCAGGAGTTCAACCCACAAATGGTTCCTCTCCCAATTAATTGCCATAATACACCATTTTGATTCCAAACCCAATGTTCAATTAAATTTCCAAATCACATATATCACAACTTTCATTATATGATTTCTCATATTCACAATGTTTCTACCATGTTACCAAGTGCTAATAACACAAGTTTGATAGCAAGAAGATCATATTATTTTAAAAGGTAACACCCATCATGTATATATATGCATATCAATTTGAAACCCACTTTTATTGTAAAGAAAACCCAACCAATTAGTTCAATGCATACCTCCCAGTCAATCTAGATATATGTATAGGTGTGCCATAAGCTCAAGGGATTAGAAATTTAGTAAAAGGGGCTAATAGTAAGGAAAATAAGTTTTTCTAAAATATTTGGCTAAAAATGGGTGAAAAATGGTTATGAAATTTTGACATACCCTCACTATTTTAATCATAACTTTTCTATGAAAAAATTTTCGTGTCAGAGTAGTTTTGTTGGAAAAAGGACTTCTGGGGCTTCGATTTGCATATAAAATTGACCCAATTCAGAATCCGGATGAGAGAGATACATTAATTTGAAAAACAAAATTTTAACCAGTGAAACAGACCGCGCGATAGACCGATCGATCGGTCTATCCAGCTGTCTGGCCTGTAGAAAACACCGAGAGCAACCTTTGACCGCTGGATAGACCGATCGATCGGTCTATCAAGCGGTTCTGCGCAGAAAAATTGATTTTCTTTAGGTTTTGAAGCCAAAATCTATCCAAACCCAAATTGATGCAAACTCATGAAACTTTTGGTCATTTAAACTCCCATTTTTACACAATAAACTAACAAATTCATAGCTAACCATTTTCCAAAACTCCAATTTCTTTAAAAATCCAACTCAACCCATACACCTATCAAGTTTTCCATTTATGCATGAAATCAAAAAGGGTTTTACTCATATAAGCAAAATATCAACCCAACTCAACACAAAACATATAAAATAATCTAAATCCTACCTCAAATAGCTTTAACACCTTGAGATTTCACCAATTCTCCTCCTAGGGTTTCGGTTGCCTCCTTAATTTGCTCCTTGATGCCTCAATCACTTGTTCTAGCCTTTGCTCCTTCCTTAGTGGTCTCCAATAACTTTAAATCTTCTAACTTGAGTGAGGAGAACTACTAATCTTTCTCAATCTCCATGAGGAAAAGAAAATGAAAGTAGAAGAACAAAAGAGGAGAGAGGGCCGACGGGTTGGGGTGGAAATGCCCTTCTTTTTATTTTTATTCTCTCAACTCTATCTCTCTCTCTCTCTCTCTAATGCTCTAGAATGTTTTGGGAGAAATCTTAGGTTCTATTTGGTTTACTTCTTTTCAGTTTTAGCATTAATGACCTATTTTCCACTCTAATTTAATTCCATTATCTTCATAATTTAATTTCACATTCACGACTAAATTTTTAGACCCATATTCCATGAATTTATATTGATAAGCTCTACTTAGCCTCAAATTATTGTCATCGAGCATCTTGTATCTCAATTACACTTTCACATGCCAGTAAGTTAACTGTAAATAAATAGAATTTTATAACACCCATGTCTAAAATTAATTCTGTCTCTTTACTTTACCGAAAACATGTAAGCATAAAATAAATACGTACCGGGTCCTCACAACTTTCCCCCCTTTGGTAATTTCGTCCCCGAAATTTCGATCCTCCTTAAGACTCAAACAACTCGGGGTACTTGGAACGGATGTTTGACTCTCTCTCCCAGGTCGCTTCATCCACACCGTGATGTCGCCATAACACCTTTACATAGGATAAAGTCTTGCCTCGTAAAACTTGTTGCCGGGTATCAAGAACCTTCACAGGTAGTTCTTCATAAGAAACATCGTCTCGTAGGCTCAACTCTGACCAATCTATCACGTGAGAGGGGTCGGGCTCATATTTTCGTAACATCGACACTTGAAAAACATCGTGTACAGATGAAAGCCGCGGCGGCAAAGCCAGTCGGTACGCTACTTCCCCAATCCGTTCAAGTATTTCAAAAGGTCCTATATAAATCGTGGTGACAACTTTCCGCCCTTACCAAGCCTTTCTTCAGTGATACTTTTAGAAATACAAAATCCTCTACTTTAAACGATAATGGTCGCCTCCTTCTATCAGCATAACTTTTCTGGCGACTCTGAGCAGTTATCAAACACTTTCAAATCGTGGCAATCTTCTCGGTTGTTTCCCTTACTAATTCGGGGCCTAACATTGAGGCTTCTCCAACTTCGGTCCAGCACAACAGAGATCTACATGGTCTTCCATATAAGGCTTCATACGGGGCCATCTCAATACTTGCTTGGTAACTGTTGTTGTATGCGAACTCAATTAGCGGTAGGTGATCCTCCCACGAACCTCCAAAGTCCAGCACACATGCTCGTAACATATCTTATAAAATTTGAATCGTACGCTCGGACTGTCCATCAGTTTGAGGGTGGAATGCTGTACTGAAGAGTAAACTAGTCCCCAAAGCTGCCTGCAAACTCTGCTAAAACCACGAGGTAAATCGGGGGTCTCTATCCAATACGATCGATATTGGTATGCCATGCAATCGTACAATCTCCTGGACGTAGTGTCTTCTTAGCTTGTCTACCGAGTCGGTTGTACGTATCGGGAGAAAATGTGCAGACTTCGTCAACCGATCCACAATTACCCATAACGCGTTGCGTCCCTTCGGTGACCTAGGAAGGCCAGAAATAAAATTCATCGTCACATGATCCCCCTTCAATTATGAAACGTGTAATGGTTTAAGCATGCCCGCAGGTCGCTGATGTTCTGCTTTTACTTGTTGACATGTGAGACACTTAGCAACAAATAAAGCCACGCCCTTCTTCATGCCTTTCCACCAAAATTATCATCGAAGATCATGATACATCTTTGTAGTTCCCGGATGCACTACGAGTCGAGAGTGGTGAAAATCTCGTAGCACTTCTCCACGACAAGCCGCAAGTACAAACAATCTTCCCCTAAACCTCAAGCCTTAGTTTGGTAAATTAGTCCATCCTTCGGTGTTCTCCTTGCTGGTGACACGTTGCCCATACAATTGTGCTTCTTTATCAAGTGGTTGGGCCTCCATGACACGGTGTATCAATATAGGTTGGGAGACCAGAGCGGACAAGGTAACACGGTCCTCGGCCCCACCAAGGTTAAGGTCAAATGCTCCAACCTCTTCCAACATTTTCCATTCCCGTATCGCTATTTGGGCTAAAGACTTCAAATATTTTCCACTGAGGGCATCTGCAACAACGTTTGCCTTGCCCGGATGATACTGTAAAGTAAAATCAAAATCGCCTAGGTATTCCATCCATCTCCTCTGTCTCAAATTTAAATCCTTTTGCGAGAATAGGTATTTGAGACTCTTATGGTCGGAAAAAATTTCAAATCATTCTCCATAAAGGTAATGCCTCCACATCTTTAATGCAAAAACAACAGCTGCTAACTCCAAATCATGTGTTGGGCAGTTTCTTTCATGCGTTTTCAATTGCCTTGATCCATACGCCACCACCTTTCCCTACTGCATCAAAACACACCCTAACCCTTCGTGAGATGCGTCACAATATACTTCATAACCAAGACCCCTCTAAGGTATAATCAGTATCGGCGCACTAGTTAGTCGATTCTTTAATTCTCAAAAAGCATCTTCACAAGCATCACTCCACATGAATTTAACCCCCTTTCATGTGAGTCGTGTCAAGGGTGATGCTAAACAGGAGAAATCTTTTACGAAGCGATGATAATACCCTGCAAGGGCTAAGAAACTTTTGATATCAAATACACTTTGTGGTCTCTTCCAGTCTTGCACTGCTTCGATTTTAGATGGATCAACAGTTACTCCGTCTTTCGACACAACATGTCCCAAAAATTTTACTTCGGGCAACCAAAATTCGCATTTCTCAAACTTAGCATAAATCTTGTGTTCTCTTAAGAGTTGAAGCGCCACACGTAAATGCTCTTCATGCACTTCTCGGGTCAGAGAATAAATCAAAATATCATCAACAAAAATCACTACAAATTGATCAAGATAAGGCCGGAATATTCGATTCATCAAGTCCATAAAAGTTGCTGGAGCATTCGTTAAACCAAAAGGCATCACCAAAAATTCATAGTGTCCATAACGGGTACAAAAATCGGTCATAGATATGTCGTCCTCCCGAACTCTCAATTGATAATAACCCGATCTCAAATTGATCTTCGAAAAACATGCAGAGCCCTTCAATTGGTCGAATAGATCATCAATCCTGGGCATTGGATATTTATTCTTCACTGTAACTTGATTCAAATTTCGATAATCAATGCATAATCGCAACGAGCCGTCTTTCTTTTTAGCAAACAATGCTGGTGCTCCCCACGGCGAGACACTAGGGCGAATGAAGCCTTTGTCTAACAAGTCTTGCAATTGAATCTTCAGTTCTCTCAACTCCGCTGGAACAAAATGATAGGATGGCACTGATATTGGAACAGTCCCTGGGATAAGCTCAATAGAAAATTTAACTTCTCTATGCGGTGGCAGTTCGAACAATTCTTCCGAAAACACGTCACTAAACTCGCTCACCATCGGTGGGAGTTCTCCTCGTATGGAAGGATCATCCTTAGTAAAAAGGGTAGAAAGAATCGTATGCACATTAGTTAAATGGTTCACGTTACCTGGTCGAGGTGTCATCTCATCATTTTTATCCCCCACGTAAAAGAAAGAATCTCCTTCGGGAGAATACAGGAAAATCCATCGTCGATCACAGTCAATAAATGCACAGAATATAGTCAACCAGTCCATTCCAAAAATAATATCAAACCCCGACATCTTCAGCACAATAAAATCAAACACGAGATGGCATCGGCTATTACTACTTCGCACCCTCTACATACACACCTTAACGTTGTACTATCACCAATGGGTGTTTCAACTCTTACAATAACATCCGACATCTCAACAGGTAAACCCAAAATAGATATGAATGAAGAAGAGATAAATGAACGTGATGCACTAGTATCAAATAACACATGAGCCCATGAATTGAAAACTAATAAAGTACCTCGTATCACTGGGGTTCTGGTAGTAGTCTCGTGGATCACAGGAATTGACGAAGTACCGGTTTTTGCGATGGCATAAATTCTTCCTTGGATTCCAGATGTCTATCCCCGTCCCCTACCTACAGGTTGACGTACAGATTGCATCGAAGTTGTCTCCACAAGAGCCCAAAATACCTGCTTCCCAGCCTGCCGAGTTGGTTGGTTGTATGTTAGCCGCTGAGAAGGTTGTGTATTAGACGTTTCTTGACTAGCTCTCCCTTGTGGACATTCACGTTGAATGTGTCCCTCCTGACCACACTGGTAGCATCTGATAGGTCCCTTCTCTTGAGGTTGAACCTACGTCACATTTTGTTGTTGCATCGATTCTTGCTTCCTTTGCGAACATTCTCTAGCCCGGTGTCCTTGCTGCCCAAAAACAAAACACACCACTTCCCTTCGCTCCAAACGTGCCGTCGAGGCCACAAATGGGGTGGGTAAAGAGCGTTGAGTCTGATAAGATCTCTGTGGTGCCAAACTAGTATTGCTATGTTCTTGTCTTCGCTTCTTATAAGGTCGCGCCTCAGATTGTGTTGTTCTAGCCACTGATAGTTGCCTCATCTCTATATCCTGCGATTGTCTGCCATAGCACTTTCTATTGCCATGGCTGTCTCAACTACGTCTGAGAAAACCTTCAATCAAAACCCTACCACTTTCTCTCGAATAGCGGGTCGTAAACCCCTTTCGAACCTCTTAGTCCTCAACTCTTCTGTTGACACCATTTCTGGCGCAAACTTTCACAAGCATGTGAACTCTGATTCATATTGCAAAACAGACAAATTCCCTTCTATCAACGATAGGAATTCTTCTCTAAACGTATCTTAAATAGTCTCGGGAAAATATTTTTCTAAGAATACCGCTGTAAATGCTGCCCATGTACCGTCTATCGTTGTCTTAGCAAACTCCCACCAGTCATTTGCCTCTTCCCGGAGTTGAAAAGTGGCAAATCCAACCCTAAGGTCATCTTCCACTATTTGCAAAGTGTCTAAGATCAGGGTGACTACCCTTAACCATTCCGTCGCCATTCTAGGGTCAAGTTCCCCAGCGTATGTAGGAGGGTTCAAACGTTGAAACTCCCTCATCATCATTGCAGCCCTTGCGTCAATATCCCATACTCCCCCTTGGTTAGCCCTAGTCCCAATTAAAGTCCTCAAAGCATTTAGTATCAGTTGATTCATTTTTGCAACCCCAATTGGTTCTTATGGGGTGTTGGCATCCTCTTCTTCAGGAACTGGCGCTCTTCCGCGCCCCTGGCTGCGACCGCGACCTCGACCTCCACCTCTACCTCCTTCTTGCCTAGGAGGCATCACTATACAAAGGAAAACGATCGTCAATATATAACTCGTAGACAAATCACCACTCCCATCCCGAATAGATTTAACTTTAAGCACAAACAGGGTTAACCCTACTCAAAGTAAATCACACTAACACATAAACACATACCGAGGAAAAGCCTCGAAGTAACATGACAATTCGAGCAACTAATTTAGATTTCTCATAGAAAGAACGTCAGTCAAATGCTTTTCTATCCCGAACCCCAAAATAGTTGATCGAACGCCAAATGGCACGCCACATCACCCCAAGACTCAACCTCCTTGCTCATATAAACACATAGCATACGCAAGACAATGCAACCGCAATCCCATGCAAGCACACAAATCATGCCGTGTAGTGGTGCCTAATTATCATCAAACAATTCTCAAAAAAATGTTGCCCTCACTTCCCACGGCTCCTAGGTATCTGAACCTGGAGCTCTGATACCATTCTGTCATGAACCAAACCTGGGTCTGTGAACTAACCCCAAAACATACCATACATAAACTATATCCAAAGATAATACTCCAAGACATAAGAAATATTGTATATAATACAAACGGGCTTAACAAAACAATTAAAGTCCCAAATTGACTTTCCCAAGTTTACCACAAATGTTTAAAGTAACATACCATATTAACTATCCTTTTCATTACATCACTTTCCTTAACTTCATGTACAACAAAAACAAAAGACAATGTAGCTTCATTTACTGGTCGCTCCCAAAGGCATCCATAGCTTTAGTGTCACCCCGCTCTTCGGAACCTGAAATGGTTTGATATATATATACATGAGTCGAAGCTTGTAGGATAAAGATTAACTCGTATATAATGCATAAATTGTGAGGTTAATGGGTGTAACCGGAATAAATATGCACATTTATCCAAATCATTACTTTTTAACACACACACCCACGCACACCAAATCGCCTCCATTCAACTGTTTGTTTTTCATCCATAAATCATTCATTTTATTTTCCCGATTTTCACAAAACCATATCACCTCTAATGAACCGGTGTCGGGTGCAGCTTATAGAAACCCATCCCTATTAATTTCCAATAGGATACGCGAAGCCATTGGGTAATAGATAGCTCTATAACTCATCACGACACAACACCACATTTTGGGAACTAACCTGTGGGCATGTGGTCCCCATCTTGCGCAAGTTTTCGGTCTTTCAACGCGAACTCGCTAGGCCAACTTAATCCACATCAATCCATACGGTTCATTATTTGTAAAAAACCCAGGAGTTCAACCCACAAATGGTTCCTCTCCCATTTAATTGCCATAATACACCATTTTGATTCCAAACCCAATGTTCCATTAAATTTCCAAATCACATGTATCACAACTTTCATTATATGATTTCTCATATTCACAATGTTTCTACCATGTTACCAAGTGCTAATAACACAAGTTTGATAGCAAGAAGATCATATTATTTTAAAAGGTAACACCCATCATGTATATATATGCATATCAATTTGAAACCCACTTTTATTGTAAAGAAAACCCAACCAATTAGTTCAATGCATACCTCCCAGTCAATCTAGATATATGTATAGGTGTGCCATAAGCTCAAGGGATTAGAAATTTAGTAAAAGGGGCTAATAGTAAGGAAAATAAGTTTTCCAAAAATATTTTGCTAAAAATGGGTGAGAAACGGTTATGAAGTTTTGACATACCCTCACTATTTTAATCATAACTTTTTCTGCAAAAAGAAGTTTTGTGTTGGAGTAGTCTTGTTGGAAAGAGGACTTCCGGAGCTTCGATTAACATATAAACCTGACCCCATTCGGAGTCCGGATTGGAGAGATACATTAATTTGAAAAACAAAATTTTAACTAGTGAAACAGATCGCGCGATAGACCGAGCAATTGGTCTATCCACCGGTCTGGCTTACAGAAAATACCGAGAGCAACCTTTGACCCCTAGATAGACCGATCGATCGGTCTATCAAGCGGTCCTGCGCCGAAAAATTGATTTTCTTTAGGTTTTGAAGCCAAAATCTATCCAAACCCAAATTAATGCAAACTCATGAAATTTTAGGTCATTTAAGTTCCCATTTTTACACAATAAACTCACAAATTCATTGCTAACCATTTTCCAAAATTCCAATTTCTTTAAAAATCCAACTCAACCTATACACCTATCATGTTTTCCATTTATGCATGAAATCAAAAAGGGTTTTACTCATATAAGCAAAATATCAACCCAACTCAACACAAAACATATAAGATAATCTAAATCCTACCTCAAATAGCTTTAACACTTTGAGATTTCACCAATTCTCCTCCTAGGGTTTCGGTTGGCTCCTTAATTTGCTCCTTGATGCCTCAATCACTTGTTCTTGCCTTTTCTCCTTCATTAGTGGCCACTAATAACTTTAAATCTTCTAACTTGAGTGAGGAGAACTACTAATCTTTCTCAATCTCCATGAGGAAAAAAAATGATAGTAGAAGAACAAAAGAGGGAAGAGGGTCGACGGGTTGGGGTGGAAATGCCCTTCTTTTTATTTTTATTCTCTCAATCTATCTCTCTCTCTCTCTCTCTCTCTCTAATTCTCTAGAATGTTTGGGAGAAATCTTAGGTTCTGTTTGGTTTACTTCTTTTTAGTTTTAGCTTTAATGACCTATTTTCCACTCTAATTTAGTTCCATTATTTTCATAATTTAATTCCACATTCACGACTAAATTTTTAAACCCATATTCCATGAATTTAAATTAATAAGCTATACTTAGCCTCATATTATTGTCATCTAGCATCCTGTATCTCAATTACACTTTCACATGCCAGTAAGTTAACTGTTAATAAACAGAATTTTATAACACCCATGTCTAAAATTAATTCTGTCTCCTCACTTAACACGAAAGCATGTAAGTATAAAATAAATACGTACCGGGTCCTCACAGGTTCTTTGAGATTTTTTTTCAGAAAAGGGACTAGTATTATACTTTGCTTTTGTTGTTTGATTATGCATTGATCTAACTGTTTAAAATATGATTTTGTAGGGTTTAGTTAAAGTAAAAAAGCTATGTATATGTTTTGTAGAATATCTTAGGTTGTCTGGAAATCTTACTAACATTTCAAAATAAAATATATACATCATGTAGTTTTATGTGTAAAATATATACATCAACACTTTCCATGAATTGATTATTCAGGGTTATCAAACACCTTCTTTGTTCCTTATTTGCAAGCATCATGAAATCATGAAAGTGTGTGTGCATAACTATTTGAAATCTTTACATTGATATACAAATTTCTAAATTAAAGAATATAGTTTTATTTGAACCAATTTTGTTTTATTTCTTTAAGGAATATGGACCCAAGATGTGTTCTGGGCTAAACTGAGTTTTCCATATTAATGCTGTAGCTGACTCTGCACATATAGTTGTGAAGGATTATTAATCCTTGCTATTTTTTTGCCTTTATAGGTTTTAATTTTTTGTTTCTTGGTAGCTTTCAGTATTTTTATGTAAGCTTCCTTTTAATCATTTTTTATTCTTAATAATTGTGGTTGATCATTTTGTTCTATCAGTGTATATGATTGTGTTCTTTTAAATATTGGGACTTTGTTTTGGAATGAAGTCTTGAGCATAAAACATGCAACACAACCAAAAGTAAATCGAGCACATGTTTTGTGGGTTCTTTGTTAGCCATGTTGATTTTGTAGATGGACCTCAAAAGATTTTTATAGCATTTTTATTTGTTGGGTTAGTCGAGTGCGTCGACCATTAAATGCTAAAAGGGTATTTCATTGGCTCTCCATATTTGAAATTGTAGTGCTACACAAAACCCAGTTTCACATACATCTTTGTTAGCCATGTTGATTTTGTAGATGAACCAAGTATTTGTTGCATTCTCTCAATGAAATATTTGTTGCATTCTCTCAGTTGTTGGTCTTACCTTTACTTTTGGTGTTGCACTCTTACCAAATGGGTGCCACCACCGGCCACTGGCTAAGATGACAAGTAGTTATATTTGATGTCGACTATTGTATATTTAGTATATGCATTTGGGTATAAGTTGCTAGGGTTGGTATACTAAAAATCATATTTTTACTATTTAATTTTATTTTTAATAAAATTAGTTTTTCATTTTATGAGAATCTGTATGAGTAATGTATGTATATCATTTATTTGTTATGCATGGATGTCCGATATTCTGTATAGTATTTAATCTGGTGTGT